>JASAMX010003338.1:0-134405 GCA_030248175.1 Microlaimidae sp. YZB2_3 | reverse complement strand
CTTTGGGAATTTTTTTATCATCTGCACAGGTAGACAGAGAAGGAGGTTTTGAAGGGTTTACCCTTAACCGTTCTTTCTATTTAAAAAGTCTTATCACAGGTTGAACATAAATATTAATTAAGCAGACCTGTGCACGGTCTGAAAATGCCCCCCCCCGTTTTATTGGAAGATTTCCCCCCCCCCCTTTTTTGGCCCCCCCCCCCGCCAAAAAATGAAAAAGTACCCTAAAAATATGCGCCATTTTTGACCTATGATGACGCCATCATCGCGAATTTTTTGCAGTTTTTAGCCTATTTCAATGTATTTTAAGCCATTTTAGACCTATTTTTACCTTATTTCCGCTTTTTTTGTCCCTTTTTTCCCTTTTCCCTTCTCTTTTCTTTCTTTTCTCCTTTTTTTTCTTCCCCCCTGCTTGCCCCCCCCGTTTCAAAAAAGTTGCCCCCCCTCCCGTGCCCCCCCATTTTGGAATTACCCCCCCCCCGTTTTAACCCCGGGGGGGCAGTGCACATGTCTGATTAAGTCATGTTAGGGACGGACTGGAGATTTTTTTTTGTTTTTATGGTTTCGTGTGTTGTCTTTTAATTTAAATGCCCCAGCAGTTTCATTTTATATTTTGATTGGCCTGGACGGAGTAAGTTTAAAAACTATTGTTTGTAATATGAAAAGAAAAATATACAAATATGCATATGATGACTATTAGACAGGGCCGTATCTAGGGGGGATGGAGGATATATACCCTTCAAATTCTGAGGAAGCAAAAAATTTTGTAAGGGTCCCGGTTTTTACAAAAAAAATTGAGAACATATTTTTCCCATCAAGATCAAAGTTTTCCTAACAATATTGATTAATTAATTTTTACTAACTAGGGGTCAGCTTGTTTCAGTGCATTTTTAAATGGTTTAGCTGTGTCTGGCTCTGGCAATATGCGAATAATGTTGTGACGTGTGAGTGACAATATTCAAGTTCTTAGAAGCTTAAAAGAATAGTAACAAAATATTATAAAAGTCGCTAAACTATATTAACTTCTTAATTCTTTTAGGTTTTATTAAACAAATTCTTGCGTAATTAAATTCTTTCAATTTTTTGTAATTTTATTTTTTAATGCCATGTGGTTGTGCAGCGCTTGCGCCACGTGGTTGTGCAGTGCAGCCGGTTATGCTCACTATTTGGCGTTCCACGCATTAGCAACCGCCCTCTTGGTCTTACCAAATCGCTTCCACAAAATTTTTACTCTCAATTTTTTCATCGGTTGCTACATGGATGGTAGCAGAGCGTGGTTACTAATTTAATTAGCAGAAAATACTTTTACTTCATAACTATGATTGAAATATGGTTTACAGACCTGTAAACGGTCTGGAAATGCCCCCCGTTTTATTGGAAGATTTGCCCCCCCCCCCCAAAAAAAAATAAAAAAGTACCCTAAAATTATGACGCCATTTTTGACCTATGATGACGCCATCATCGCAATTTTTTTGCAGTTTTTAGCCTATTTCAATGTATTTTAAGCCATTTTAGATCTATTTTTACCTTATTTTCGCTTTTTTGTCCTTTTTTCTTTTTTCCCTTCTTTTTTTCTCTTTTTTTTTCTTTCCCCCTGCTTGCCCCCCGTTTCAAAAAAGTTGCCCTCCGTGCCCGTTTTGGAATTGCCCCCCCGTTTAAACCCCGGGGGGCAGTGCACAGGTCTGGGTTTACGCACGAAAAGTATTGGTTTACGCATTATTTTGTAAAAAATTATATAAAAAATACATTTATATGTAAAAAAAAGAACTTGGTTACAAAAAAACACCATAAAACTAAGAAACGCTCATTATAAATTACAGGGGGCAAAAATATAATGAGGGGGGCGAAAATATCATGGCTCAGATCTATGACAGATTCGCCGGAGGCGAAAATATCATTGCATTGCGCTATGAGGAAATCGCCGGCCGGCGATAAATAGGGGGGCGAAAATATGAGAAAATAGGGGACACCGGCTGAGTGGGCGTACAGTAACCGATAAACTCTGCTGAGTTTCTATTTATAGTTTCTTTGTCTTATGTAAAAAATAGTTGGTTTGTTTAATTACAATATGCAAGTCCGTAGCCAGGGGGGGGATTGGGGGGATTAATCCCCCCTCAAATTCTGGGAAGGCAAAAAATTTCGTAAGGGTCCCCCCTTTGGTTTTTTTTAAAATTTAGAAAAAAAAATTTTTTTTTCCAAATCACTCTGTAATGTATTTTAAAGCTATCTAAAATGCATTATTTAAAGTGATTTAGGTTCAAAAAAGCTCTTATTTATAAAAAAGGAATTATTTATAATTCAAAACATTAGTGCAGTGAGTATTATTATAGTGAGTGATAGTGAGTATATAGTATTATATAGTATATATATATATATAGTATTATATTATATATTATATATATTATATATTATAGTATTATATATTATATTTATATAGTATTATAGTGAGTGATAGTGAGTAATATTGTATTTTTGTTTTGTGTGAAAACATTTGCATAAAAGCGGCAGTACCAAGGAGCGGGAAGTCACGATTCAACCACTTTTTTGGAATAAAAAAGAAAACGTTTTTTAGAAAACGTTTGTTCTTTTTTATTAAAATAGTAATAAAATACCTAAAACTATTTTATTTTGTTGTATTTATCTAAAAAAACAACTGAAAATAAATAAAAATTCAGTACTTAAATTTAGGTTTCCTGATGCCTTTTAAAAGCTTAAAATTAAAAAATTTTCCACCCCGGGGGGCATTCTGCCCCCTGACAAGGGACTCCACCCCTTGACCAAGCTGGGGGGCTCCCGCCCCCCAGACCCCCCTTGTGGGCCCCTATAAACCTCCTTCCAAAAAATCCCCCCCTCAATTCAAATCCTGGCTACGGCCCTGATATGTTATAGTGATCTTGTACGAATGCCATGCAAAAGCAGCTATTCTGCTCATAGATGAACAAGGGGATAGGGTGGAGTCCACCCCCCTAGCCTTGAAATTTTGCCCCCCCCTTAGAAAAAAATCCAGGGGCCCCCCTCCCCCCAAATTTTTTACCCCTGACCCCCCTCTAGATTTTAAAAACTGACCCCACCCCCCCTCTCGAGCAAATTTTAAGTACTTTTTTATACTAAATTTTACTGCAAAAACGTGAATTTTTAACACAAATTTATGTTTTTACACCTTTTTTATACCTAAATATTGCTTTTTATTCAATAAAATGTAGTATTATCTTATATAAAAACTACCGGTATTATTAAATATTTAATGGTTTAAAAGTATTTTGTTTCGGAAATCGGACCCCCCCTTACCGCCTTTTAGGTTTTTAAATCTTCCACCCCGGGTCGACCCCCCCCCTAAACAGCTAGGGGGGTTCGACCCCCCCCCCTCCAGGACCCCCTCCAAGATTTTGAAATATCATTTACTCGGGGTAAACACCCCCCCCCCCCACCTAGCTTTTTGACCGTGTTCATCTATGATTCTGCTTATTATAAAGAAAACTTAATGCCCACTATTTGGCGTTCCACGCATTAGCAACCGACCTCTTGGTCTTACCAAATCGCTTTCACAAAATTTTTATTCTGGATTCGATCATCGGTTGCTGTGTGGGACAGAGTCATCAGTTTTTTGGCAGCTATTTTCGCGCTAATTAGAAAAAAATGTTTGGCATTAGTTTTAAGCAGTGAGCGGCCATCACCTAAGTTGAGTAGTTGACTAGAAAATAAATTATTGTTTCAGTTTCACCAATGCCATTTCGGGATTTGGGCTGTGTCGGCTACTCATTTGGCAGACCTGTGCACGGTCTGGAAATGCCCCCCCCGTTTTATTGCCCCTCCCCGCCAAAAAATGAAAAAGTACTCTAAAATTATGACGCCATGTTTGACCTATGATGACGCCATCATCGCAATTTTTTTGCAGTTTTTAGCCTATTTCAATGTATTTTAAGCCATTTTAGACCTATTTTTACCTTTTTTCGCTTTTTTTGTCCCTTTTTTCTGTTTTCCCTTCTTTTTTCTCTTTTTTTTTCTTTCCCGCTTGCCACCCCCCGTTTTAAAAAAGTTGCCCCCCCGTGCACAGTGCACAGGTCTGCATTTGCCACAATAGGGGGGCTGGGGGGGGGGTTGGGGGGGTTATACCCCCCCCCCCAATTTCGGATTTTGCTGACACCCCCCCCTTAAATTTGGGGTAGTCGGGGACACCCCCCCCCCCCCAATTCGCCTCCCAAAGAAAAATTTTTAATAGTGTTATAAAAGGACTAAAAAATTTTTCCGCGCTTCGCGCGGAGTGTTTATTACCTTATTTTCCCGTTTATTACCTTTTATTACCTTTAAATTCCCCTGCTACGCGGGCAGTTTAAATTTTCCTGCTACGCAGGCAGTTTACATTGGCGATTTATCTTAGTTTTTCAATTTCAAATCGATTATCCCATTCAGTAGTTAAGGCATACATGTTTAATAAAACTACTATAAAACACTATTATCTTTTTTTTTAACGTTTTAAACACATGTTATAAATGTATAGTATATAGCTATAAAAAACCTTAAATTTTGTAATTACTATCATTTGGAATTAAAATTTCTAGTGTATTTTAGTGCCTCAAATTATAAATTTTCTCCTCCGGGGGGCATTGTTCCCCCCGAAACCCCTGACTGAATTTTTAAGATCACAGAAAATTATGTAGAAATTAGGTAAAAAAATAAAAGTAAAAGGTATGTTCACGCGATCACCAGGAGACGATTTTTAAGCCGTTTTTAGTATATATTTTAAAAAATTTTCGCCTCCGGCGGCTGGGGGACACCCCCCAGACCCCCCGGCCGACGCGTCGCGTCGGCGGGCGCCGGCAGTTTAAATTTCCCTGCTACGCGGGCAGTTTAAATTGGCAATTTATCTTAGTTTTTCAATTTCAAATCGATTATCCCATTCAGTAGTTAAGGCATACATGTTTAATAAAACTACTATAAAACACTATTATCTTTTTTTTAACGTTTTAAACACATGTTATAAATGTATAGTATAGCTATAAAAAACCTTAAATTTTGTAATTACTATCATTTGGAATTAAAATTTCTAGTGTATTTTAGCGCCTCAAATTATAAATTTTCTCCTCCGGGGGCATTGTTTCCCCCGAACCCCCTGACTGAATTTTTAAGATCACAGAAAATTATGTAGAAATTAGGTAAAAAAACAAAAGTAAAAGGTATGTTCACGCGATCACCAGGAGACGATTTTTAAGCCGTTTTTAGTATATATTTTAAAAAATTTTCGCCTATAAGTTGCAATAAGATCTTACTTTAATTTTACACAGTTTTAAAGCATTTATAAGCTTGTTTTACGTTTTTTTACGCGTTTTAAGCTCATTTTAAGGCAGCGCGGAAATATTGGGTACACCCCCCTTAAAATTTGGGCTCTAATCTGCACACCCCCCCCTAAAATTCGACCCCCCCCCAAAATCCGAGAGGCTGCCCACCTATGTTTGGCACCACTACTCTAATGACACATTCCAGAGGGGTGTGTGTAGCTGTTTTGCACCTTATTTTACGCTTAGCAAGAAATGGAATTGTTAAATAAATACAAGTTGCTAAATATAGCGGAAAGAATATGTAAGCGTTTAAAAATGCGTTTAAAAATACAAAGTGACCCCCACGTTCCTGATCATTAAAAAATTTAAAAACCAAAACTTACCAAGAACTTCCCCGTATTGACTCCAATGTTTTTGGAGTTCTTCTTTTTCACATTTATCTGTAGGAAGATTACCAACAAAAACTCTTGCAGCGCACAAAGATGGATCTTGACTTCTTGTGATATCGTGCTCTTCAGTCATTATTTAACTTAACAAGTATTTTGGTCAAAAATGTGCACAACGTACCAGATTAAATAAATCAGAAAAAATATTTAAACAAATTTACTAATTCAGCGGAGAAACTATTATAAGTTTATGTTTCTAACACTCCATTCCCAGTAGATGCGCATTTTTAATTTACTTTGACAACTAATATTTATGGTGTTATTTGATAACTTGTAGCCAAAATGATTTTTTACATGTAAATTTCATTTTCAAAGAAACAAAATTTTATTTATTATGTTTTATTTATACTATTTTAATTGTTTTTATTTTTAAAAATTATAAAAAGTGCATAAAAAGTTGTGTAAATTAGTTAATGCCAAATAAACTTAACGATGTAAAAAAGGGTTTGTACAAAAACCATTTGAACAAATCCGTAATTCTCATAGGCCAAAATCCCCATAAACAGTATAAATTCTCCAAGAAGTGAAGTAGTGTCAATTCTCCATCAGACCTGTGCACTGCCCCCCGCCCCTCCCCCAGGGTTTATTGGGGGGGGGCAATTCCAAAATGGGGGGGGCACGGGGGGTAGCTTTTTTCAAACATTGGGGCAATAAAACAGGGGGACAAGCAGGGGAGAAAGACAGAAAAGAGAAAAAAGAGAAAAAAGAGGGAAAAAAGGGACAAAAAAACGAAAATAAGGTAAAAATAGGTCTAAATAGGCTTAAAATGCATAGGCTAAAAACTGCTAAAATTTCGCAATGATGGCGTTATAATAGGTAAAAAAGGCGCCATAAATTTTGGGTACTTTTTCATTTTTTGGCGGGGAGAGCACAAAAATGCGGAGGGCAAATCTTCCCATAAAGCGGGGGGAGGCATTTCCAGACTTTGCACAGGTCTGCTCCATAAATATAATGCGTTTGCAATATTTCCTTTAAATTTTAACACTTGAAAAACACAAATAAAAGTTATCATGCTAAAATTTAGCTTTATTTTAAGGCTTTGCTTAGGCTTTGGAAACAATTAAAATAATTAATCTTTTTGGTACAAGTGTCATACGTGTATCAATTATTGATTAGACCAATCAAAAAGTAAAATACGCATGCAATGCTAAACATTTTATGTCCTAAATTGAACAAGTAGAGTAGACCTATTTTTGAAGTCATTATTTTGAATTTGAGTCTTTGGTAAGGAGTTAGGAGCCCATGAAATCCCAAAAATTGTCAGTATTTGGTATGTACAATTTATGTTGTTAAAAAAAATTTTGTTAAGCAACAAAATAAATTAAAAACTATTTTTGTGCTTTGCTTGAAATCCAAAAATATCTTTAAAAAAACTAAAAATTTGAGGGTCACATAGACCACTATAAACATGGACAACAATTTTTTATTTCGCTTTTAAACCTAAATTTAGCTTAATTTTGCTAGTATTAGTTATCCTAAGCTTAAGCAAAACCTAACAATCAAGCTCAAAAGAATTTTTACAAATTTTTATTTGGTTGTGTGTTTTTGAATTCTAATTTTTTAAAATTGAAATTTAGCCCATTTTTAACTGGTTGCCATACAAACTTGGTAGACAGTAGAAAAAATTTTGAACTACCTATATTTAAAAAAAATATATTCTTAAGGTCTCTCTGGACAGTTTTCACTTTACAGCGTTCAATAAAAAAACCAGTTGAAAGACAGAATAAAAATTATTTTTTTGCTGACATAAAATGTATTTTATTATTTATTGTAATTATAGAGAATTATAATATTTTTAAATATACATATACCAACAATGAAAATTCAAATGAGCGGCAAAAAGTAAAAAAAATGCAGGTTTTTTGTTTTGATTCATTGAAAAAATTATAATAAATCTAAAATATTAATATTAAATAAAAAATGTGGCAATGAAAATATGTTCACAGTGGGCCTCAAAAAACTTTTAACAATGGGGAACGGTCTCTACTTGACTGCGCCACATAGCTATCTGCTCAGCTGATCTAAAATAATTATTTAAAATCTTGTTAATGACTAGAAAAATTGACATTCTTCAAGTATAACCCAATCAAGTGGTTACCGGAAAGATGGATTGTTTAAAACCGTGTTTTTTTCGAATAAGATATCGTGATAAAACTCACAAATAACAAATAGCCTGGACTTTAGACCTTAATTTCCCTAAGAAACCTAAGCAAAACCTTAAAATCACGCTAAATTCAATGTTTTGTTTGATTTTAAGGTTTTGATTAGGTTGTTTAGGAAAACTAAGGTCTATAGTCCACGATTCAGGTTGTTTATGAGTTTTATCATGATAATCACTTTGTCTAAAATTTATTAAAAAATTATTTTAATTTAATGGGTTGTTTTTGAAAAATAACAGTTTTAAACGGTAGGATTCCCATACGCGTCCCAAAATTCGATTTGACCGACCCTCAAGTAAAATACACTTATAAAACATCTTCATACCCTAAATTGGACCCATAGACTTGATTTTTGTGATTATTTTTGAGATTTGAGCTTTTCATTAGAAGTTTATACCCAAAAATTGCCCTATTTTGTCATGTACAATTTACATTATTAAGAAATTTTTTTATTAAGCATTTAATCAAATTAAAATTATTTTTTTCGTATTGCCAAGTGTCTGGCAGTTACAAATATACTTTTATTTTTTTTATGGTAACAACCAATTTTTTATAAAAACCGTTCAAATACCCATCAAATTTTAGCTGTGAAAAAATTCACATTTTTGAAAAACAACTTATTTTAATAAAAATCAATTATATTACAAATTTGTTTGCTTTTTAGGTTTTGCTTAGGCTTAGGAAAGATAAATCGGGAAAAAACTAAGTTTAAATTAGCGTTTAAAGCCCAAAAAATTTTGTTGTCCATGTTTTTGGTGGTCCATGTAACTTTCGAATTTTTAAGTTTTTTGAAAATTTTTAAGTTCTTTAGACTTCTAGCATTGTTAAAACATAGTTTTTAATTTAATTTGTGTGTTTACAATTTTTTTTATTAATATCATAAATTGCATATGCTGAAAAAGGTCATTTTTTTGGGTATAAATTAGTTCATAACTCTTTTCGATATGGCCAAATCTTAAAAATAACCATCAAAACGAAGTCTGCATGTCCGATTTAGTGCACAAAGAGGTTTTATATGTGTATTTTACCTAAGGATCGGTCAAATTGAATTTTCGGACGCGTATGGGAATCGTACCGTTTTAAACGGTATCGGGGAAAGTCCCAACTGAGGAAAGTCCCAACGTGGAAAGTCCCAACCAATCGATGAAACTCCCAACAGTTCAAATATTAGAAATACGTTTGCAAAACCGGTGTTAAACACGATAATTTTAAACAACCGAAAATAAATAAATGCATTAAATGAATGATAAATGGAATTATGCAATTTTGTAAACGTACTTTCAAGAATGCAAGTTTCCACCCCAATGAGAATTTTTTTTTGATTTTTGGGTTTTGCTTAGGCTTAGGAAAAAATAAAGTTTTTACTCTTCAGTTTAAAAAGCATCATTAAATACAAATTTACCATAATACAATTTTGCTTGATTTTTAGGTTTTGCTTAGGCTTAGAGGTACTCAGTTTTTTGAATAAAGAATTTAATAAAAGTTTACCATGATAAAAATTTTGCTTGATTTTTGGCTTTTGCTTAGGCTTAGATAAAAAAGGTTTTCAATAGATTGTTTCATTCGAAAAATAGGAAAAACTTGTCTTTTGAAAAGTGCGTTTACAAAATCACATCCAAAAGACGAGTTTTCCGTATTTAACGCTATATTTTTATTAATTATAGTGTTAATTGACTAAAAAATAAAATGGTGTTTGTTGCAAACGTATTTTTTGATTCTGTTGGGACTTTCCACTAACTGTTGGGAGATTCCACAGTTGGGAGATTCACCCTTTTTGTTGGGAGATTGCTCGGAACCTTTTAAACTAGTAGTTCGTCCATGTTTAAAGTAGTCCATCTTGTATTTTCTTTCCGGTGACCACTTGTTTGGTTTATACTTGAAAAATGCCGAAAAATTTCCAAACAGGAAAAAATTAAGTTATAGGTACCAAAAACAATACCTAAGGATAAATTTGCAACCTTTAAAAATATTTACATTCGTTTTAATAATAGTTATTATAGCCATTTTTTTCTAGGTGGCTGAACTTAATGGCACGCGTCTTAAGTTCGGCCACTTTAAAAAAGTAGTTTAAAGCTCCATTGATTTTTAATTATAACAGAAATTTTTAAATTTTGCACTGGAATAACAAAAATAGCTACTGTTAGATTTTTGAACTGAATCTTGGCTCAATTGAAAGAGCCTCGAAAAAATTATCCAATAAAATAAAAAAACGTGGCCGAACTTAAATCAGTTACCCTAATGTTTTAAATTATAGGATTTGTTTATTTCCATCCCGCTGCGCGTCTCATCCGTCGGTTTATTCATCCAACGTTCAGCGTTAGAAAGGCGAAAAGAATACCTTCCAACATAATATCTTTGGCGACGCACGACGAGAAGTTATTTTTTCCGAAGATGTTTTACTGGAATGTATTTTTGCAAAAGTTATTATTGCAGAAGAGATTCTTTCCGCAGATATTATGCAGAATGTATTTCTTCCGGACACCAGGCAAACACTAAATTCCATCGACTCCCACTCCACCTCAAATTTTTTTAAATTATATATTGATGTGCATGTTAGGCGGAATCAACAGAAACTCGAACAAAATGAACAAATTAAAATATTTTTAGATTAATTTAGATCTTTCGCCATGTAAATTTTTAAAAACTATCAATTTTTAACTGCATACACTGTAAACAACATTAAATAAAGTTTAAAAACCATGAAATTATTAAATTTAAAATGTAATATAATTAATTTATCTCGAGAAACTGAAAATTTTCCGATTATTATTCTAGTTCAAGAACAAGTTTTATTTTTTTGTTTTGATTTGTTTGATTAAAACTTTTTTATGTGAATTTAGGGTTTGGCTAAGGGTTAAGATTTATGATTTTTTGTTTTGAAACTGAAACATTTGTTATAATAAATGTCAAAGATGTTTTGTGTTAGAACAGTTTAAAGAGCAAAATTTAAGACAAATAAAACTTAATTTTTCCAAGCCTAAGCGAAACCTAACGTGCTATTCATAAAACTTTTGAACCCGGTCCACTTCGTACTGGGCCCGTTTTGATCATCGGAAAGTGGACTGGGTTCAAAAGAAACCGGACCCTGTTCACTTTTCCGATGACAAAAACGAGCCTTTCCAATGATAAAAACGGACCCAGTTCCACTTTTGCGATGATCAAAACGGACCTTTCCGATGATAAAAACGGCCTTAGTCCACTTTTGTGATCATCAAAACGGACCTTTCCAATGATAAAAACGGACCCAGTCCACTTTTTCGATGATCAAAACGGACCCCGTCCACTTTTCCGATGATTAAAAGGGACCTTTCCAATGATAAAAACGGACCCAGTCCACTTTTGCGATGATCAAAACAGACCCCGTCCACTTTTGCAATGATCAAAACGGACCTTTCCGATGATAAAAACGGACCCAGTCCACTTTTGCGATAATCAAAACGGACCTTTCCAATGATAAAAACGGACCCAGTCCACTTTTCCGATGACAAAAACGGACATTTCCGATGATAAAAACGGACCCAGTCCACTTTTGCGATGATCAAAACGGACCTTTCCGATGATAAAAACGGACCCAGTCCACTTTTGCGATAATCAAAACGGACCTTTCCAATGATAAAAACGGACCCAGTCCACTTTTCCGATCACAAAAACGGCCCTTTCCGATGATAAAAACGGACCCAGTCCACTTTTCCGATGACAAAAACGGACCTTTCCGATGATAAAAACGGACCAAGTCCACTTTTCCGATGATCAAAACGGAACCCGTCCACTTTTCCGATGATTAAAAGGGACATTTCCAATGATAAAAACGGACCCAGTCAACTTTTGCGATGATCAAAACGGACCATTTTGATGATAAAAACGGACCCAGTCCACTTTTCCAATGATAAAAACGGACCCAGTCCACTTTGCGATGATCAAAACGGACCTTTCCGATGATAAAAACGGACCCAGTCCACTTTTGCGATAATCGAAACGGGTTTTTCCAATGATAAAAACCAACCCAGTCCACTTTTCCGATGACAAAAACGGACCTTTCCGATGATAAAAACGGACCCAGTCCACTTTTCCGATGATCAAAACGGACCCCGTCCACTTTTCCGATGATTAAAAGGGACCTTTCCAATAATAAAAATGGACCCAGTCTACTTTTGCGATGATCAAAACTGACCCCGTCCACTTTTCTGATGATTAAAAGGGACTTTTCCAATGATAAAAACGGACCCAGTCCACTTTTGCGATGATCAAAACGGACCTTTCCGATGATAAAAACAGACCCAGTACACTTTTCGATGATTAAAAGGGACTGTGACCGTTTATTACGCAGACCAGTCTGCATAAAAAACGGACCTTTCCGATGATAAAAACAGACCCAGTACACTTTTCGATGATTAAAAGGGACTGTGACCGTTTATTACGCAGACCAGTCTGCATAAAAAACGGACCCAGTCCAAAATGGAAAGTTTTATGAATAGCACGGCTAAAATCAAGATAAAACTAAAAAAAGCTTAAAAGCTAATGAAATGCCGAATAATTTACTACTTAAAGAAAAAAATAATTAATTTATTTTTTTGCATTTTTTATTTGACGTGCGGTCGTGTTACTGAAAAGCTGAGAAGATCAAAAAAATCAAGCTAATTCTTGAATTTTGCGGCTCAAATGTTTACCGTATTCAAATAAACTTTTTTTCTTCACTGAAATAAAAAATAAGATTAAAAAGTCAACAGTGGTGACAATGCTATTATCAAAACTGAATTCATAATATTTTTAAAAAGAAGAATTCTAACGCAAGTTTTTTTGGTATAAACTCCATGAATTGCCGTCTGCTTAGACTACCAGTAAAAATGAATTATTAGTAAACAAAAGACTTACTAGTGTGATATAACAAGGGGGGGGGGGGGGGTTTTTTTTTTTTTTTTTTTTTTTTTTAGCGTTATTAATTTCAGCCTGAAGGATTTTAACTATAGTGTGATATAACAATTATTTTTGTAAAGGGGTACCATTTTTTATTAAACCCATAAGGTTAAACAAAAAGATACCTACTTATTGCATTTTAAATTATGCCTCAGGTGTTTTTGCATTATGCGAAAGTTAATAAATAAATAAATAAATAAATTAATTAAATTCGGAAGATATTGTGCCAAAAATATCCTTTTCGGACGCCAAAATTTTTTTAAAAAAATATTGTTGGAAGGTGATAAAAAATTTTTTAACTTAAAATCTGACTAATTTTTATGATATAATGCACAAATAGTGTAATTAATTCAGTAGTGACAAAATTTGCATCATGTCAAAAATTATGAAAATTTACGGTAGAATTTGGACGGAGTCGGAGTCGGTGGAATTTAGTGTTTTCCGATATTTATTTTCGTTTCAAACAATTAGACAAGAACCCATAAACTTAAACCCTAGAGGTTTTCTAATTCGAGATTTCACAATGCCAAGATTATGAATAAATATATTTCTTAAAAAGGTCGAGTGTTTTAATTCATGCTGGACGTTCCGGTTTTTAAAACGAAAATTTCCGTCTATATTTTTTACTAACCCTGGGATTAACGCGGGTCTCGCGGCGAAAACTTTTTGGCACACTTTCAACTTATGTTTACATAAAACCGAAGATTATTATTTAAAACCGTTGTAAAGAAAAACGTCAACAAAGTGCGAAGCGAATGTTATGCCATACGTTGGTAATATTTTACACAAAATGCGAGTGTGCGTGATAGGCGCTGGTGCGGCCGGTTTGAGCGCCGCAAAGCAAGCCTTGGATTGCGAAAATGTGAAAAAACTGGCGGTTTTCGAACAAACTGACAAAGTCGGCGGGACCTGGGTTTATACCGACCGGACTGGAAAGGATGAATTTGGCTTACCTATTCACTCCAGCATGTACAAAAATATGAGGTAAATAATCAGTAGTTCTTTAAAGTTAATAAGAAACTGTATATGTATCAGAGAACTTAAAGATTTTATGACGTAATACGAATGTTTATTGGAAAACTGCTAATTTTAGGTTTTACGAGATTTCCACGTTCATAATTAACTTAATTTTTTCTATTTTTTAGGAACAAAAACGCATACCTATTTAATAAAAATATATCAGAGTAAACTTTAGCGTGTTTTTGGGAATTGACTTAAGGCTTTTTATTATCACTAGAGACAAGTGGGCCCAATAGGCCCTCCTTCTGCCCTCTCATTTCTACTTAGATTTTCAAAAGTGAACGTCTACTTTCTAAATATCTTTGATTTGATTTAATTTAAATTAATATCTTTAGTAAAAGAAACATTATCTTATTATTTTAAAACTCTGGCCTGAAAACATAAATAAATTGTTAAAGTAATTTATTTTTGAGCGGTTTAAATATTCCATATCATTTATCCAAATGTTATTATTACTAATATTGCTATTACTATTATTATACTAATACTTTTACTATTTCTAAGCAGGCCCAATGGGCCTTCCTTTGATTTAATCCGTATTAGTATTATTAGTCTTACTATTACTATTATTATTTTTACTCTTATTCCTTTTAATATTGTTACTGTTAATACTATTACTATTATTTCTATTACTATTATTACTATTAACGGGCCCTCCTTTGTTTTAATACGTATTATTATTACCATTCTTACTATTACTATAATTACTTATTATTACTATTCTTACTATTACTATAATTACTATTTATTATTTCTATTATCTCTATTACTATTACTAATTTGTTGCTATTACTATTATTACTCTTACTACTATTACTATTTTTACTATTACAATTATTACTATTACTAAATGTCACTATCACTATTATTACTATCACTATTATTACTATCACTATTATTACTATCACTATTATTACTATCACTATTATTACTATCACTATTATTACTATCACTATTATTACTATCACTATTATTACTATTACTTTTGTTACTATTACTATTATTACTACTACTATAATTACAGTATTATTATTATAATTATTACTATTATTAGCAAAAATATATAATGCTATATATTAATATAAAGTATTATATATTTTTGTTATTAGTATTATTACTACTACTATCTCTATTATTATTATTATTATTAATATTGTTACTATTACTAATATTAAGATATTAAGATTACTATCTACTATCACCACGATAAGCACAGTAAATTTGACGTTCTCAATATATCATTACTATTATTAATATTACTATCTACTATCACCACGATTACTTTTACTAGTACTCTTATTCTAGAGCTAGTTATCGCGAAAATCATTCCAGTAGTTATCGAGCATATAGAGCGCAACAATACACAGACACACACACACACACAAATAACTCGGCTATTATAATATAGAATAGCAATAACATATTATTAGACGATGCAAATCATACAACGATTCGCTTTATATCAGATCAGTTTTAACTATCGCCGCTTGTGCCCTGTGCAATGCTATGTATGCGACACACGACTTTGACTTGCTGATTAATTTCTAATAATTCTAATACAGAAAACCCATTTGTTAATTTTGGCCCGGCGAAGCAAAACAGTGCATTATAAAAAATTCACGTCAATAACAATAAACAAAAATGATGATTACAATACAAAAGAGATAAAAATAATAATAAAAATTTAGGTTTCTCCAGTATTCAGGGCACAACGTTCAGTAGTAAACCAGTTGCAATACAGAGCACGATTTACTCTTTTTTATTTATAAGTTTTTTTTGAATTATTCTAATTACAGAGTAAGTATTTTAAAAAAATTGGAACGACGGAAATTCCATAGTGTACATGTATCATACGATAATAGACCAGGTAGTATGGAGTATATATACCCTTTGGATTGAAGCCTTGGTGATCCGAAATGTAGCTTCGCTTTTCAGAGCTCCGAAGCACCCCCCTTCCCCGAAGTTCCTTAATTCGTTCTTGTGTAATTTTTAACATTAGTTATTATGTTTTAGAACTAATTTACCAAAAGAAGTCATGCCATTTTTCGGTGATCCTTTTCCAGAAGATCTCCCATCTTTTATATCGCATAATGACGTTCAAAAATATTTGGAGAACTATGCTTTAAAATATAACATTGTAAAGCATATAAAGGTAAAATAACATTATTTCTATATAAAATACATCATAATCCATTAGCTCGAGTCATACTTTATTTAGCTCAAAATTTTGCGCGTTCATTTGGGTCTTGGGTGGATTTAGAGTCGATGGAGCCTTGGGAACTTGGAGCCAAAAATAGGGAAATTGGAGCCATAAGTGGGGAACTTGGAGCCGTAAGTAGGGAACTTGGAGCCGAAAGTAAAAATCGCTAAAACGTGTTGCTAAGCCTAAGCGAAGCTTAAATATAACCCTAAACCATTTTTTCTTAAAGGCTCCAAGTTCCCATTGCTCGTGGCTCCAAGTTCCCAAAAATTTTCCATGGCTCCAAGTTCCCTGCTTTTGGCTCTAAAGACCTCGTACCCTTGGGTGCCAGCCACAGCAAATGTTTTTGCCGGCCAATAACTCACCGTCCACTCACGTAATTTGGAAAAATTGGAGTCGAAATCTTAGAATTTACTAGTGTTGTAAAAAGTATTGATTTTGGATTATTTTAAGTAAAAGTAAAAGTAATTTGAAAAATTTTAATTTAAGTAAAGTAAGAGTAAAAGTAATTTGTAATTTTTTAATTTAAGTAAAGTAAAAGTAAAAGTAATGGTCAAAAATTTATTTAAGTAAAGTAAAAGTAAAAGTAAGACCTATTTTTTAAAGTAAAAGTAAGAGTAAAAGTATAATAAAAGTAATTTTGAACGGAGCAAAACACCGGTTTTTGGAGCTCCAAAGCTCTGTTCCAAAGTTTTTTGTTTTTTTGCTAATTTTAAGTATAAATTATCATTTTAATAAGTTTTTAGTCAAAATAAATGGTTTTAGCGTGTTAGCGGCTTAAAAAATGTTCTCTTGCCATTTACTTTACAAAAAAGCCCATGGGGAATTTATCCTTTCAAATTACTTAAATTTTACTTAAATTAATTTAAGTATTTGCAGAGGAAAATCCGAGTAAGAGTAAAAGTAAAAGTATTTGAAATTTCAAAAGTCGAGTAAGAGTAAAAGTAAAAGTAATTGAAATTTCAAAAGTCGAGTAAAAGTAAAAGTAAAGGTAATCCAAAATCCGTTACTTTTATTACTTTAAGTAAAAGTAAAAGTAACTTTTTACAACACTAGAATTTACAGCCGGAAGCGGAACTCAGGTCCGAAAATTTGATATAGCTTAAACCTACTTATATTGTTTTTAATGGACGTAAGCAGTATATTAAACTTCAGTCACATAATAGAGTTTCTTAGTCCTTTTTACGGTTATATAAATTTTTGTGCACACCCCAATTCGGTAGGATGAAAATACAGAAAAAAATTATCAGAAGCATAATTTGATATAGCGCAATTGCTATATTTTTTTATTTATATTAAACACACATTGTTAACGCCTTAAAGTTAACAGATATAAAGTTAAACGTGTTGGATTAGCAATTATTTTATTGCTCATAAATTTTATGCAATTTAGTTTACATTAATTTTAAAGCTATCAAACCAGTTTATAAACTTTTAATAACATGTTAAGGAGCTTGTGGAAAGTCCAGACTCGCCAGTATGTTTTGTAGAGTTTTATATTATTGATTTTTTAAAAATTTTTGAAGCTTTGGAAGACTCCTCGGGACTTCGTCTTACTTTTATTGTAATTTCAAGAATAATTAAAATGTGGTTTAATAGATTAATTTGTTATATTTTTTGTGAAATAGGATTTTTTAAAACTTATAAAAACAATTAAATGGTCCCTAAAAGGCAAATATAATAACTTATACACACAATTTAAGATTAAATAAACACATTTACACGAGAGCTTCGGAGATCCTTTCGTATTAAATGGCCAGATTTCCTGATCACGGCTTTGGAATAGTGGAAGTATCATTATTATGAATATTGCGAAACGTTAAATACTAATTTTTATAACAACTTATTGTTTTAAATGCAATTCAAATTATAGCAGGGACGTCGTAAATTCTAAAATATAAAATTCAATGCTTTAGTTTCGTCATCAGATAGTTTCAGTGGATCCCAAGAAAGATGATTTGTGGACCGTAAAGTTCAAAAATATTTTAACAAACAAATATAATTTCGAAGAATTTGAGATTGTCTTTGTCTGTAACGGGTAAGCGTAAAATTTTTTTTCAAAAATTATTGTGGTTATTTTACTAAATCTAAAGTCTTTCAGGCTGAAATTAAGGGCGTAACCACTCTCCGCTCCGCTAGGAAGAAATAAACAATAAACCCATGAGCGAGAAAAATTTTAAAAAAAGCTCTCAGCGGTTATGTAACCAATTATTATTTAGTTGCGTCATGTGTTTCTCTGCACGTGATATTTTCTCAAAAAACGAATGGTTACTTTACCACTCATCTTTTTTCACCCTGATAGAATTCACCTTTAGGTGCCAAATGTATGTATTTTTGTTGCTCAAATTTAAGTTAGTTAACAACAGGGTGGTAAAGTTCTCCACTCGTTCTCTAAGAAAATATTACGTGTTGAAAAATACCTGACGCAACTTAATTATAATTGGTTATTTCACCACTGACAATGTTTTTTTTAATTTTTTTCTAGCGCGTGCGTTTATTGTTTATTTCTTCCTGAAAGAGAGAGGTTACGCCCTTAATTTCAGCCTGAAGGACTTCAGCTTTAGTCGTAAAACTTTACTAGAAACACTTTTTAGTTTTACCTACGTGCTTCAATTTGTTGCGGTAAAAAGCAAAGCTCTCAACAAACCTAATTCTATAGTAAAATAAAAAGAAGGTGCAGGCCAAATCTGTCTAAATCAGGGAAGAGCGTGTAGCGCTCTCTTTTTTCATATTAAATAGGTTAGGTCACTGCGCGATTAAGCGTTGCCTAAGGTATTCTTGCATTATGCGAAAGTTAATAAATAAATAAATAAATAACTAAAAAAAGAAAACCTTAAATAGCTAACTAGCCAATGAACGTGGAAATAAAACTTTCAGTACATTAATTTTTAAGCATTTTTTTGGTTTTTAGGCACTTATAAAATGTGTTTTTGGGTTTCAGATCACATTTTTTAAATGGTAAATATTCGTTAAATCTTAAAAAATTTGGAAACTAAGACGTAAAATGTTTTTGTGATTGTTAAAAGATTTGATCGCCAATTTTTAAAATTATTTATGGAAGTTTAAATTCATCATAATCGATGATGCCGCCCTTAGATAAGGTTGAAGAAAAACAAAATTTTCTTAGAAATAGCTAATAAATTCAATTAATAAAAATACTAACACCTTTGTAAAATTCTGTTCTCTAACACGTTGAAACTTTCGCTTTTGCGAACTTAGCTTATTTAGGAAAATTATGAGAAATTTTATTTGCTTAAAAACCCGCTTTCTGAATACCCATCAACCCTTTCCCTGAAAGGCCTATTGTTTTTTATCTTTGCTTGCATGTTCCGTTCATCAAACGTGAAAGTAAACTTTTATTCTCACGCAGCTAAAAATTATTTAGACATTATTTCAAACCGGAAGTTCCACCGCTGGAAGGAATGGACGAATTTAAAGGGAGAATCGTTCACAGTCACGAATATCGCGAACCCGGTCCATTTCATGGACAACGCGTGGTCTGCCTGGGCGCTGGACCGTCCGGCATGGACATCTCCCTGGAGCTGGCCGAAGTTTGCGAAAAGGTAAACATACTTATTTTTTGTGCACTATTAAAGACAATTAAGGTAAAAATGGTTCCGTACGGCAACGCGATTAACAAAATTAGCTGAAACATTGTTGCACTTAATTTCAGTGTTCTATTTTTGTTAAGCACGAATTGAAACAAACGATACTTTAAAACTATTCCCGTTAAACTGTGAAGTGGAATAAATAGGGTCAAAAAGGATATACTTGTACTATTTGTTTCTGAAATAATTATTATGAGTTGTAAAAAATGAAACACTACTAAAAATTAATTTTTAATACTAAACTGATTTGGCTAAAATTTGTAAATTTTGTAGCTTTTGGTTGAAAAAACCCACATTTAGACAGAATTTTAGTCGTAGACAATTTTTTTAGAAGTAGACAAAATTTTTTTAAAAAAAAATATTACATACCGAAAAACCTAAAGTATAAGTTATACTTGCGTAATGAAATTGCGTGCTTGCGTAATTCCTTTGTTTTTGTTATATTCTTATTATTTTTTTGTGTAAGATTAATTTTATTTATATTTGATCCAAGAGTTATACAATTACTAAAAATATATTATGTGACTGGTTATAGAAGTTTTGCAAAAGAATTTTAAATCCTCTCTGAATTCATAAAATTTCATTTGTTTTCTAGAAATTCAGTCCAATTTAATAATAAAAAATAAAGAAAATGCTATATTTCTATTTTATGTGTTTCTTTGCCATCGAAGTCAGCTGTTAGACACCCCACTGCCGGACAATCTTGAACAAAAGCCTTCCATTGACCGCTTCAATAAAACTGGTGTGGTTCTTTCCACAGGAGAAGAAGTCCCTGTCGACGCGGTAGTTTTCTGCACTGGATACGCATACAGTTTTCCGTTTCTGAACGGAGAAAAACTTCCGTTAACCGTGTCAGCCGGACTGGTATCCCCGCTTTATCAGCATTTTATTCACATCGAGCGTAAAGGGCTTTTCTTCATCGGCTTAAACCAAACTTTCCTACCGTTTTCATGTTTCGAAATTCAGGCTCGATGCGCGCTAGCCGTCATGTCAGGTGATTATTTTCTCTATAACTTTTAATTATTATTATTAAATTTTATTTTTTTAAATAATTTTTATCATTACTTTTTTATTAATCATAACACAAGGGCATTTATTGATTATCCAAAATCAAGGCTCAAAGAAATGCCTTTATTTACAGTTAACAAATTGCTTTTATTTGGACCAAGCTCAGAGAGATGCAGTATGTGGGAGTGGTTTATAATTATCTTTCTTTGGCAGTGAGCTCTGAACTTACATTGTTTGTAAATGTAAAGAATATAACAATATGCTTCAATTTTATACTCTATATTCAACAAGAAGAAGCATATTGTTTTGTAGTGTTAGTGTGTTTTGTCTTTTAAACTAACAAACTTTAATAGTAAGAATTTAGAATTATATTTTCTAAGTATATCAATAGTTTACGTTGTTGTATTGACTGATAAAATCATAAAAAACGAGAAAAATAATTTTTGTAATCTATTTTAAAGTCAGGTAAATTTTGGTTGGTAAATTATTTGTAAAATTTTTCGGTCAAAGATGATGCTGGTGATAATGTATTACCAAGAATAAGCTCAATTTATTACTTTTGTGTTCATTTAATTCCCTCAGAAATTAAAAAAATTAATTTTTTTTTCTTTTAACATAGAAGTGAACCATTTAGGTGTGAAAAATGGAATTTATTTTTCATATCAACAAAAATTATTAAAATTATTAGTGATGGGCGAAACTGCGGAACGCCCGGAACATCGGAACCGGAACCGTAATTGAGATTTTTCAAAAATCCGAAACAGGAACCGGAACCGGAATTCCAAATTTTGCCTGGAACATCCGGAACCCGGAACCGGAACTGCCTATAAAACTGCGAAACCCCCGGAACACCAGAACCGGAACCGGAATTCAGATTTTCCAAAAATCTGGAACACAACCGGAACCGGAATTCCGAATTATTCCCGGAACATCCGGAACCCGGAACTGCCCATCACTAAAAATTAGCAATCAAGAATTTCATAATTTTGGCGGACACAACACCGCCACCAAAAATGGCCTCCAAAAATATCTTAATTTTATTATACAAAATGATCTAGGTGAAGGGAAACTGCCGTCCAAAAAGGAAATGTACGAATGGGAGGAAAAAGACTATAAGTTAAAAAGAGACAAATTAGGAACGAGCAAAGCTCATTACCTATCGGATCTGCAGTGGGCCTACCGAGAGGAATTGGCTCGTTTGGGAAATTTTCCCGATCCCACTCGCAAAGTTACAGAGCGGCTTTACAGGGAAACGAGTGATAGTAGAAAGACAAACTTACCCGGATACAAGGATATAAATTATCGACTCATGGACGATGAGAATTTCGAACGG
The DNA here is from genome assembly GCA_030248175.1 of Microlaimidae sp. YZB2_3. Lineage (NCBI taxonomy): Eukaryota > Metazoa > Nematoda > Chromadorea > Desmodorida > Microlaimidae > Microlaimidae sp. YZB2_3. Next base: position 112,441 of record JASAMX010003338.1, on the reverse strand, counting down.
GTCCCATGAAGAAATTATATGTCACTATGTTCGAGTGCTGTAAAAATTACTATTAATAAAATTATTTTAAAAATTTTATTTAAAAAAACACATTAAACTTAATTGTATAGACGCGTCAAAATAACTTGAACCATGAGTTGTTTTTTTCTCAAATAAAATAATGCATTTACTAGCCTTATAAAATGCTCCAAGAATAGAGCAGAGAAAAGGGGCGATTTTTTCCTGGGTGTATGTTTTAGACAGAAAAGATGTGGATTAGTGTGTGATGGACATGTGGACCATAAGAAATTTTCCGTTTGTTTTGGATAGCTGCCCACTGAATAAAAATTTATGGTAAACTAATTATACATCATTGTTGCAGTTTTTCTTTGATCTAATGAAATTTCCATTGAAAAAATTATACCCACAGCAATCTTTAACAAGCGCGAAATCGCCACTTTTTCGATTGGAAGATTATTTGTATGTGTAAGCAAAACTGTAAATTTGAAAATGTCGCGATTTAACGCTTGTCAAGATTGCTGTAAGTATGGTTTTTTAAATTGGTATTTCATCAGATTAAAGGAAAAATGCAACAGTGTTGGGTAATTGCTTCACCGTATAAACAAATCACTATCACATGGTGGAAATTTTTATTCTATGGGCAAAACAGCAAATTTATTATGGTCCACAATTGTCCTTTTCAGACTTGCCCATACATCTTTTCTACGTCTTGGAATAAATTGCCTCTTTTTCGTGCTGTATTATCAGAGCATTTTTTAAGCTTTGTCCACCACATTTTTAAGTCGGATTAAAATAAATAACCTGATAAACTAAAGTTTTAACAATGACATATGTTTATAATTATTCCGTTGCTGATGTACTCTTTTAACAGTTTTATTATTATCAATAAAACACTTTTTTTGTTCACATTAAATATGAAAATTTTTATCAACATTCTTAATTTTTTATTTATTGTTGACATGATAAATGTAAGTCTCTATCGCCAGTGTATATGTTAATTACTCCACTGCTTAAGGTCTTCCCGGACAGTTTTTTTAAGTATGGAAAATCGCGATTTTTGGCATACGAGATCTCGCGAAATACATAAATATTTCCATAGAATATTAATATGAGTGTTAAAAAGGCAGAAATACCACGATTATCAAGTGCACATTCATTATATTAGTGGTAGTAGTTGAAATAATTAATATTAAAAATCAAATTGCAACGAAATTTTTTTAAAACCCTTAAAAATATTCACTACTCATTATTTATTTAAAAAATACTTCCAATAAAAAGACACCGTTACTCTTTTTCACGTACGTAAAAAGTAATGGAAATATTTTTGTATTTATGATTTAATATACGATTTGTCATAAAAAATGGGGGTTATTTTTTTTAAAATTGCGGCGAAACGTGATTTTAATTCAATTTGGTGAAATTTAAAGCCCCAAATATTATGTTTTTTGAAATATATGATTTTTAAACTTCCATAGTAGCTCTCGTGCTGTTAATCTTTTGTGTGTGCATATTTTAGATTTAATAAAGGCCGTGGGTTTATAAACCTGTTTTAGAAAAGTTGAGCAGATGCTTGTGTGGGGCAGTCTGATAGAACCGTTCCTCAACTGCCACTGTTATAATTTTTGAGGTCGAGGGATCGATTCCCACTGTGAATTTATTATCATTACCACATTTTTTTTATTTAATATTAATATTTATTTTAGATTTATTATAATGTTTTTTAATGAATCAAAACAAAAAAAATTAAATTTTCTTCGTTGGGATATTTTAGAATATTATAATGCTCTATTAATTACAAAAAATAATAAAATACATTTTATGTAAGCAAAAAAATAATTTTTGTTCTGTATTTCAACTGGTTTTTTATTGAACGCAGTGAAGTGAAAACTGTCCGAAGAGACCTTAAGGTTTGAAAATCCGACTTAGTTTGTGCAGCAATACAAATACGATTATTAGAATATCTGCGAAGTGTCTCTTTATCTGTTTGTTTGTTTGTTTGTTTGTTTGTTTCTAGGTTTATGCAAAAACTATGTGTTTGTTTCATAATAGTAACGCAAGAAATAGTAATTACACTTTATTATTTCATTATTGAATCGAATTTGAAAAGAAAAACAAAAAAAGAAGATTGTTATAAATTTTATTTTAAACTACATCAAGATGAACACTCTTAAACAACGAAATATGAACAGAAAATTAATTTGTTTTCTCCTAACTTAAGCGTAATGTTAAAATCAAGCAAAGTTTTATCATACTAAATTTTCATTTTGTGTTATTAAAGAATTTGACAAAAAATACGTCACATCAAAAAACACCAAACAAATACGCCAGCGCAAATATGTTTAAAGAGGATTTTTTAGCCTTTTGCTCTCTAAATATCTTTAAAGAAAATCATTCACCGCACTGTGTAAGCATATTTTAGCTTCGTAAAAAATATGCCGTAGAATCAATGCATTGTTTTTAACACAGTAGTTCCAAGTTTTAACAATATTTTTTATTTAAATGATTATGCTAAACATTTTTTTTTATTTTTTGTCAATTTCGGTTTCGGTATCTACGAGTTAAATATAACGGCGATGTTTTTTTTTCTCATTTTATTGCTAAAAAAATCTTTGCGGAAAAAAACGTGTAATGTCAGCATGAGGTTATGTTTGATTATTTAGTCGTAAAATAGTTTAGCAAGCTTTAAACGGCTTACAATATTGTCAACAGCTTCTTTTCCTGTTATTAAGGTTTGGCTTTACGCCTATTTCAGCTGTCATTTTTAACAACAATTTTTCAAACACTGTCTTTCTCAGAAAAAAACTCGTTTGAAGAAAATGATTAAAGACATGGAACAGTTATCAATTCTTTTCTGATGTTGATCACTAACAATATAGAAAAACAAAGATGGAAGAAAAAAAGCTGCTGACACACATTAAAATTCTTCACGGCATTCAATTCGCTACATTTGCATTATTTTTGGTGACGTTTCTGGTCGCTCACTCTAATCTGGAATCTCTCAAACGAAACTGTATTAAGGTGCAATAACGGTATTTTCTTGATTCTTGCGATAAAACCTTAGAACTTTTATGGTTCTTTAAAAAATTTACAAAAGTTATAGTAATATCACACAGCTCTGAGATCATCTGACTTTCAAAGTTAACTAAACACATATAATAAGTACTGATTAGCTAAATTTGAGTGAATTTTAAAAGTCCAAAATATGACCCATGTTAAGCATTAACAAGTACAGACTGTATTGGTTGTGCTATCAAACATATGTAAAAAATGTTGTAGTGTTAAAAAACATACATAAAGATATGAGTATCACAAAACATTTATTGTATCAATATTTATTTGATTTGAATTATGTTTAATAATTATAGATTTCGCAAGCAATGACGAAGTCAGTGTGAACTGCAACCTAAATTATATATGTTTAAGCTGAAGAAGGATTATTATAGCATTTCGACAAGAAATGCTATGTTAAGTCTTTTGAAGCTTGAGATAATATATAGATTAACTGAAAATCTCAAAAATAAACGTCAATTTAAATCGTAAAAAGAGTGTTGATGATTGATTACGAGGGGTAAAGCCTGTAACTTTAGTGCTTAAACTGTAAAACCAGTGTAAATGGTTCAAATATATTTCAAAAAATTAACTTTTTTTTACCATTGTACATAAACGATTGAACATGTAGCGTCAAAATAAAAAAAGGTTTAATTTTGCTCTAACTTATGGAATAAAATGCCTTAAAAAATGTACCTTTTTTATTTTAAGTGCAATTTTAATGATTAAAATTTCAAAATTATATCATTATCATATTGAATCATTTACTAAATTACAAAAGCACCGTTTGGTGATTTTTTATAATTCGTATAGTGCGGGACACTGCTAAAGTATTTAAAAATGCATTGAAATAAGCTGACCCTTTGTTAGTACATAATTCATCAATTCTTTAAATCTTCATGTATCAATTCTGATGATGGTGATATGCTATTGATTTACAAAACGCAAAATTTACCATTTATTTATCATTAAATTTTATAATTTTTTAAAAGATATTACGCACTTATTTATCGACTCACGATGCAATCTTTAAGTTGTAAATGCTGCGCGCACGTCTTTTGAAGCTTTTTCCCCACCATTAAAAAGAAATTTGATTATTAGTAATAATCATTAATAACTTTTACACCGACTCTTAAATAGCAGTGCTTTTAAATTGTCGTTTTCTGATGAAGAACTTGTATTGTAATGATTCATTGTGAATCGTGGTTGTTTTTAAAGGGCAAGCGTTTAAATATTGACACAGCATTACTTGACGTTGGATTTAGATTCCGGTAGTTTCGGAGCCGAAATTTTTTTCCAAGCTCTCAAAATTTATATACTTTTAGCTCTACAAATCCTGTTTCCGTATCACATATATGAAATGAAAATAAAAAAAATATGTATCACCAGTCATACAGACCTAAATCAGAAATTTTTATTTTTACTTTTTTTATGTGAAATCCACACACTATTAAGTAGATCAACGACATTCTTTAATTTTTTAAATCAAATAAGGTCACTATAAAATCATAAAAAAATGTTTAGTAAAACCGTAGCAGCATCAAAAAAATTTCTTGGTTTATGTTGTGACGTCATCACAATTTCTAACAAATACCAAATAAAGAGAAAATATCCTCTTGTTTCCTTAAGAATTGTGCCAACTTAAGAAAAAGGGAGGCAGAATTTTACCAACAAAAAACGAGAAGAAGGGACGAAAATGCGTTGTCGAGGGAAAAGCGGGAAGAACGAAACGTCGGAAAAAGTTCCGCACAACGCGACGAAGCAGTGTGGTTGAATTCTCGGACGAAAGTGACGGTAAACCATATTTTTTTTATATAAACTAGCCTTGAAAAATGCTCTAAGAATAGAGCAGGAAAAAGGGGCGATTTTTCCCCGGGCGTATGTTTAGACAGAAAAGATGTAGACTAGTCTGAGATGGACATTATGTGGACTATAGGAAATTTGCATTTGGTTTGGCCAGCTGCTCACTAAATAAAAATTTCCACGATATGATAATGATTTGTTTATACATTGATCTAATCACACAGCACTGTTGCATTTTTTTTTAGTTTGATGAAATGTCAATTGAAAAAATCATACTCACAGCAATCTTTGACAAGCGCGAAATCGCCACTTTTTCAATTAGAAGGTTATATTTGTATGTTAAGAAACAACTATAAATTTGAAAAAGTGGCGATTTCGCGCTTGTCAAAGATTGCTGTGAGTATGATTTTTTCAATTGACATTTCATCAAACTAAAAAAAAATGCAACAGTGCTGTGTGATTAGATCAATGTATAAACAAATCATTATCATATCGTGGAAATTTTTATTTAGTGAGCAGCTGGCCAAACCAAATGCAAATTTCCTATAGTCCACATAATGTCCATCTCAGACTAGTCTACATCTTTTCTGTCTAAACATACGCCCGGGGAAAAATCGCTCCTTTTTCCTGCTCTATTCTTAGAGCATTTTTCAAGGCTAGTCTACCACTTTTTTTGAATTAAATTAAAAAATAGCCTAATAAACTATAGTTTTAGCTGCGCAATGACATATGTTTATAATCATTCCGTTGCCGAGATAAAATAAAAAAAATAATAAGAAGAAGATGAATTTAAATTACAAAATTAACCCACGTTGTTTAATTATAGTTAGTGCGGTGCAGATGCGCTCCAGACAAAGTTTACCAACGTTCTCTAAATATAGTTGGCGCGATGCCGTGCGCCAATGATTGCAATTATAATTTTTAAAGTAAAAATAATAATAATAATAATAAGATGATGAACATGAATAACAAAATTTACTCACGTTGTCTAAGTATAGTTGGCGCGGTGCCGTGGGTTAAATTGCAGTTGGCACCCCGCACCACCGATGATTAGCGGCGCGTGGCGCTCCCGCGCCACCGACGCTTATTATTATTTTTTAATAAATAAAACTTTGAATTAATTTTGTCATCAGTAATGCAAGAATTAAAAAAAAGTACTCTGTTGTTTTTGCCGTTTTCCGCGCGGTTGAAGCAGATGGCGCTGGGAACTGGCGCCGTTTCTGCCACCAATTAAAACCGGTCTGCTATTTTTGTGCGGTTTTTATGAGGGGATGTTGGTTGTCTGCTCTGTACAATCCTTATTGTTGCCAAAAGGCTGTTATTGTGCGGTTGGGAGTTTTTATTTGTCTAATTTTCAATTTTTTATTTTGATCAATAAATCGATAACAAGGACCTAAATGAAAAAAGTGCTTCCTAAGAAAGTTGCGTAATTCCTTCTTCTTTCTAATGAGCCCATGTTTATTTTTGATCAATCAGTAACGAATGAGGAATATCGTTTTTAAGAATGGAGCGTTGGAATAATAATAATAAGAAGAAGAAGAAGAAGAAGAAGAAGAAGAAGGTTCTGAATTTCAAAATTTACCCACGTTCTCTAATTATGGTTGGCGCGGCGCCACGGGGCTAAATCGCCCCGTGGCGCTCCCGCGCCACCCATGAAAAAACAGCGGTAATTTAATCGTTGAATCTAAAACAAACTCTGAAGGCAAAAGTGCGTTTGCAATGGTTAAGTTTTATTATTTATTGATAGTCAAATCATCGGGAGTGTAGCTGAATTCCCGGACCAAACGACGGTAAACTTTATTTTTATTAAGGAACACTGTGGTAGTACAATAGAATATAATTCACCAAAGGTCATTTGCATTATCTTTCTTTCTATCAGATTCATTGCTCAAGTACTTTTCTGCTTTTCTTTTTTTTTTTTTTTCTCTTTGCTGTTTTTTTTTTTTCTTTTCTCTCTTCTTTTTTTTTTTTCTTTTTTTTTTCTTTTATCTGGGGCCTATTTCATAAAAATTGCCTGTAATTAATTTACAGATGTAAATTAATAAACACATATTTTTCTTTTATTTTTTTAATTAAAAAGTTAATTAACATTAATAAAGTTGCGTTTAGAATTTAAAAAATTACATGTCTGTAAATTCCGTAAATTCCACAGTTACGTACGTATTTTTTAATTAATAAAATAAGAAGAAATTAAATGCGTTTATTAATTTACAATTACAAAAATCTTTATGAAATAGGTCCCTGGTCTTTGACAACATAAATAATGCATTGCAATCGCAATAGCTGTATTGAAAAGATTCGAATGAGAAGCAAATGAATAAAACAGAAACCCATTTTATAAAAGACTTGTAAAATCGCATAAGAAAGTTATTTTTAAATTTATATACAATAAAAGCTAATATAAGCCACAATTTGTTAAATGATATTTGTTTTTTTCTTGTATAACTTATTAAATAAAAAAGTTCAGCCTGAGTTTAAACGAAAACGGGTTTTTCATTTAGTAACTCTTGCTCATGACATGAAGTGTTCATGGATATATTTTAGGGTAGTCCATTTAATTTCGGCACTTTTCCCAATTGGGCATTTTTGATTTTGGACTATATCTTTGGTAATCCTGGACGGAATACGACGTTTGATAGCTCAAATGAGAGCTAGTTATATGTTCATGACTGTCGTGAGTTTTTTATTTGTTATGTTATGATATTTTCATGTGAAATTGTGTGATTTATAAAAAATAAAATTGTTACTCGTTTTTAGAACATGGGCATTTCATGATTACGCAATAAATTGGTTTAAAAATTAAACTGTCCTGGTAAAATTTAGTCTATTTTCCGAATTTTTAATCCCCGTGGTTCTACGTTGCGTCTGTGGTGAGCAATCGTTATAAAATAAAATAGTGTAAATTCGGCACACATATTGCTGTAGGTAAAAACGGTTTAATTAAGTGGTCGGATGTTAAATTGTAGTTGTAAATAGTTAAAAGACAACGTTGTAATGTGTAGGGATCATAGCACTGCACTTAAACTCGATTAAGTGGGTCCTTATAAAAAGTGCCGAAATTAAATGCACTTTTTTCCCAAATTTTGCTCATTTTGATACCATTTGGCATTTTAGCTGTAACTTTTTGCCAGTTACACGTTAAACAACAAGTAGAAGCTTAAATTAAAGAAAATTGTCTGGAGATAATGATAGGTTTTTAAATTTTTGAAAATAATGATTTTTTGATTGAGAAACAATCGATTGTTTGTAAAGTGCCGAAATTAAATGCACAAATTTAATTTCGGCAATTTTCCATTTTTTTAAAAACTGATTTAATTAAGTAAAAAAACTACTTTCGTACAGTGAAACTTTTGTGACGCAACGCAGTATTGTGAAAGCTTCAAAATGAGCTATCAAACATAAAAATCGGGCCATACAGTGAAAAGTTACATCGGAAAAACAAAAAAGTGCCGAAATTAAATGCACTACCCACAAGTATTTCAAAGTGTTCTTTTCCATGTCACGGGTCTTTATGAAGCGTTGTTTTTACTAAATTATTTTATTTACATTTCTATTTTAGCCTGAAAAATTGGTTAAAAAATGCGTAAAATTGCACGAATATTGCACCGAAGGTTCCGGACTCCAACGGGGAACCGTCGGCCGACCCGGTAAGGCTTTCCCCTACATTTTTTATTTTAAAATAGGTCTCAATGGGTATAAAATGTATGTGAATGTCTATATTTTTACATTTAAATTATTAAGGTGCCGTTTTATACTGTATATAACGAATTAGGGTCATTTCGCTCTCGCCACTTCGTCATTCCTAACCCACCTTGCTCCCGATTCATTTCGCTCCCAGGCCAGTTTTCCAGACCCACTTAACCCCAGAAACATTTTTGCGAACGTATTATGCTTTTAGGAGCCACCCGCTTGGCCCCATTTTCGTTACTTGCCAACCTTGGTTCCGGCCCAATTCTCTCCCGGGCCATTTAGCACCTGGCCGTTTCGCTTCCGACCCATAACGGTTCTGACCCACTTAGCTCCCAAACCATTTCTTGCCCGGTCCATTTTGCTCCCGGCAAATTTTGCTATAAGGTATATAATTTTTCTATTATAGGCAAAATACTCACTATTGCAACTCGCAAACCGAGGAGCATTGCTTTTTTTGTTTTTTTTTTTAAATTTTTTAAATTTTAAATTTTAAAGAGCCAAACGAGCTGGAATGGGCCGGAACCAAAATGGCTCTGAAGTGAAATCGGCAAAAATTTGCAAAATAAGTAAAAAATAAACAAAAATTTTGCAAAAGTTTGCTGGGAGCGAATAGTAAGTGAGGAACAAAATGAACAGTAACATGCAAAGTGGCCTGGGACCGAAATGGGTTAAGAAAGAAGTGGCAGGAGCGAAGTGGAGCGCCCCCACAAAATGTTTAAGTAAGCTTATTTAGGGATTAATAAGTCTCATAATGAATAAATTCTTTTGTGATGCGATAAAATAAATCAAATTCAGTATAAAATCAATAATTTTTCTTATGATAATTATGTGATTAAACAACTACGCGTATTTAATGCTCATTGTGCATTTTACCGTGAAATTGTACTATTAGGGGCTGTGGGTCCGCAAGGACCAGCGGGACCACCGGGCCTAGAGGGCAAACCGGGCGCCAAAGGACTAGCTGGTCTAAGAGGACCCAGAGGGCCGCCGGGAAGCCCGGGAAGAGACGGTAAGAATTATTATATTTTATTATTTATTATATTATCTTTTTGGTTAAAATACTTGTTTCATAAAACCAATTGGATTAAAAAGTACGCATATATAAATAAATGAACTGTCTTTAAGTTGCTATAAACAATATGATAATACATTTTTCAAATTTAATTCCGAAGTGTGTGTTTGAAGAAAAGTATGTAATAAGGAGAATAACTTATTTACTGTTTCAATGGGGATGAGTTAGGACACCTAAAAATTGATATTTCAACACCAATCTAGAATTTTACCCGAAATTGATTTGTGCTGTGTATGGGAAAAACTGTAAATGCTAATTGAAAAATCAATATTTAATATTTATACCCCAATGTGTATGGTCACCTCTCATTTGTCATATTCAGCTTCTTTCTCACAACAGGACAGAAAACAACTTCAACGGGTATTTTAATGCAATTAATCCACAAAAGTCACATATAAGAGGTATTTCAGGCGGTTTTGAAGATGCATGTGCAACTGTCGAATCACTGTGATTTTTTGTTGAAAAACCGTGCAAAACTACTGAACGTACTTTTACTAAACTGAACATCAAACGGAACGGCCAATCAGCTGCGCCCCAACTATTGCCATGCAAATTAAACCACATCATATGGAAATTATTCTTTATGTGACTTCGGTCGATAACAACGACTTCTTTGGATGAGGGCACTGTTAAAAACACAGCCCTATTTAGGGCCAATAAAAAACTGCCCAAATGCTTTTTTGCCTTTGTTCTCTTCGAAAAAATTATCTTAAAAATAAAATTGCTTAAATTGTGGTGGGCTCTTCTCGGAGCCTCAGTTTTGTCAAATAAAATGAGAATGTGTATATTTTTTAATTTGTATTATTTTTGGTATAGATACCCATTGGGCATTTTTTTTACTGTTTATGAACTTTGTGTTAACGGAAAACGACATCTTATAATAAACAAAAGAACTGTCGATAAAACGTTTATTGAATGCATTTAAAACGTGACGTTTCGATTGTTACAAACAATCATCATCAGACGAATAAATTTATTCGTCTGATGATGATTGTTTGTAACAATCGAAACGTCACGTTTTAAATGCATTCAATAAACGTTTTATCGACAGTTCTTTTGTTTATGAACTTTACGACAGGGATTTCTTCTGAAAAATACTATTATAAGAAAATTTTAACATGCACAAAAATAAAAAAAATACAATAAAAGAATTTTTTTGATTACAATCTTATTGCGGAGTATATTATTTTGGTTTTGACAGAAAGTTCAAGTTGGGTGCTTGAAAAGAGCGCATTTGTGCATCTCTGAATGTAAGAAACTGGAATTATCATTTTCTGCCCAAATCTTAAAATAGAGTTAAAACAAAGCGAAAAATCCGTGATTAGGGATTGAAAAATCCGTCCCAAACATATGGGTGTAAAATAAGGACATATAAAACAACTGAATGCTGGATTATTTTTAGCTACCTGCGAAGACTGTCCTTTTGGAAACACGTACGGCTATATGAATCGATCCAGCCACTGCCCCAGAGTAGAACCTGCGTCTTGTCCATTCCAGGTACGGTCCATTTAAGAAATTTACTTGTTTTTTTATAAACGGTCTTAAAATTATGCGTTCTACTTAAGTATTTCAATAAAACACTTCAAAAACTTCAAATAAAAAAGGACAGTATCATTAAAAGATTTTGTAAACGTTTAACTTTTATTTTTTCCGTTCCAAATTCGGGTCCTGATTCGATGTTGAATAATATTTTATTAATATTTAATGGATTTAATTTTTAAAGTTTTAGGATCTCAACATTACCTCGCAAGAACTGCCCGTTGTAGTGCAGAAACTGATCGAAAATGAAACTAAGAATCCTATTCTAATAGATTGTTTTCAAGTCTGCATCACTAATCGTAAGACGTTTTTGGTACAATAGAGTCTATTGTAATGGAATATTGCTTAATGGTTGTTGCTCCAATGATTCTTTTAAGTTTTTTAGACTGATTGACCAGCAATCATTCCGAAGAATATAATATCATTTTAATAGATTCCCGTATAATAAATCTAGCGTTATTCTAATGGTTGTTTTAATGATATTTGTACTAATGGGTGACGAACAATCATTCCAAAAGTGCTTCTGAAATTAATGCGTCTATTATTATGTTTTAACGGCCTGGGTTCGCTGCGTATTTTATAAATTCTTTTGAATTTATGTCGGTATTTATACGAAGAAGCTGTCGTTACTTTGACACAAAAAGTCAGAAACTTCATAAAATACTCGTAACCGTGACTCTTTTTATCTATTAATACATAAATATTATGAACATTATGAGTCAAATATACGTTGATTTTATAGAAATGTGACTCTTTGTGTCAGAGTAACGATGAAGCAAGCGCCCGTGGATAATTTTAACCGCTTGCGAAAAAGACGTGTATAACAAAAAATCAAAAAAAAATCCACAGTTTAAATAAAACGAGCTTTAAAATCACGTTATAAGAATCGAAAAGGGTTAATTTTTTGATTATTATAAAAAAGTCATAGTAAACGCATTAAAACGTAATAAATATATAGAACTTGACCTTGTACTTTCTGTGGCTAACCTAAGGTTAAATCAGCGACAAGTCTACCATTTTTTTAGTTTGTTCGACTTATCGTGAACATGCAGTAAAAACTTTTTATAATAAAAATAAAAGAAAAAAACAGTGGACCAAAAACAACTAAAAACTTTTAATAAAGAAAGGTAAATAATAATAATAAATAAATAAATAATTTAATACCTAACTCCTTTTTTAGACACAAACTTGACGGAAACGACTACGCCCCCCACAACCCGACTGACTTCAACCACGGAAATTGCATTTATACCGGACGCTTTTGCCCGTAAGTAATATTGAAACTTTATTTAGTTAAATCAATTAATTATTATAATTTAAACAAAAAAACGTATCAGACCACAGGTTTTAGGTTTTTTCGAACTCTGTATCACAAGACCTACTATTTCCACAATTAAATTGTCTTTTGCACACTTTGGGTAGCGAAGTGACTCGCTGAACTCAGTCTGTTTAAACACACATTCGTTTGTGTACAAAACACATCTACAGAAATATTTTACCAGCTTATGTATAGGCTGTAGTAGTCCCTGGCCAATATCGGTGATTGCTCCGTCGTACCGAGGGAAGTCCATGTTGTACGCGATTTGAATATTAATAGCAGCGATTCTTCAAAAAACTTACTACACAAAATAGAAAAAGTATTAAGACAAATTTTCGGTTTAGTTATAGATTTTTGCTTAGATTATTTATAGAAACTATAAGCAAATTAAACCTTAATGACCAACCAACCTTAAAGATCAAATGCCAAACTTTAAAAATTATGTATCCAATCAAATAAATGTATTTGGTCGGAGTAAACTGTCACCTTTTTAAGATTAAAGTTAAGGTTTTTGTATATCGTGGAAAAAGTCGGATTTAAATATAAATTATGCAATACAGTGTGGGTTTAAAAAATGTTGTAGTCGCACATTTTAGTTGGCATTTTTTGTAGCCTTGCAATTTTACCAGGTCAACCAAATTTAATTCTTGCACAGACGTTTAAGGCCCGCTCACACTTATGCACACTGCACGATGCACAATGCACAATGCACAATGCATTAAAACACCGAAAATAGGTGTTCACACTTACGTACAATGCACGATGCACAATGCACGATGCACAATGCACAGTGCATTATCGGACTTGAAACGGCGTTCCAAGTTTTGTGTAAGTAGCAGCGCGCTTTGAAAATTTGTACGCACTTTTTTCGCAGAGTACGTACGTTGAAAACTTCTGTTTAAAAAACGAATCAAATAATAAATATTCCTGAACAAACGAATTCATATTTCATTATACATAAAATTTAAAACATATTTTTGTGTTTAACAAAATATAAAACAAAATTCTATGCAAAATAAATAAAAAAAAAGGATTTTGAAACTATATTTTAGCTTTTTTAAGCTTCCCTGACTAATATTTAGGATAGTTTATCCCAACATCGGTTAATTTGAGCTTTTTGTCAACTTGGATTTGCAGAAACGCTGTTCTTAGTTAGGTTTCGTTTTTTAATACGAGAAAAAAGCATTTTAAACCGTATTTAACAATAGTTTTGGCTGAAAATTCGTTTTGATGCATTATGCATTGTGCGTAAGCATCGTGCATTGTGCATTATGCATCGTGCATCGTGCATTGTGCATTGTGGTGCGTAAATATTGTGCATTGTGCATTATGCATTGTGCATCGTGCCTTGTGCATTGTGCATAAGTGTGAACGGGCCTTTAATTCCTTTAAGTTTTTTACATTTAAGTTTTTTATAATGGCTAATCATTTTGAGAATGCTACTCGTAGTCCCTGTAATAATCATGGTGTTTTTTACAAATAGACAGATTGCTATGTGGAAACCGTGGGGAAGCCGGTGTTTCACGCCCATTCCAAGACTTACTACGGCGCCTGGATGCGGGATTCCTATCCGCGAACAGGGGCGGATCTCTATAAGCGCTACGTTTTGAATCATTTTTACGGAAATATCCTTAAAGAGTACAGAAACGAAGCCGACATACGAAGGGACAGGGCCACCAGACAAATGTAAGTGTAAAAATTCAATAAATAATAAATAAAATATTTAATTTATATTAAATATATTAAATTAATTGAATATGTAAATAATGCAAATATGAAAAAAAAACTTGTTGAAAAGCTTGGAATAAAATTTTTTTGAAAAAAATAAGCAAAAGTCGCCAATTTTTCAGCAATATTTTTTGATTAAAAATTTAGTGTGCAGAAGGGCATTTTCTTGTGTTATAAATCCTCGATTATATCAACTCAAACAATATTGTTGTAGTGCAGTACCGTATAATAAATGCTTAGCGCATAACAAGATTGAACTAATGTTTATTAAAATTTTGACTAACTACGTGTAAAACTTGGTTTAATAGTGTTAAAAATTCTCAAATTGTACCCCAAAAACCATAAGCCATAAGGGTGTTTTATGTTGATTTCTGTAAAATGGTTTTCATCGGAAGTTTTTAAAGTAAATGAATGGAGTATATGCAGAAAAATTTAACGTTAATTATTGCATTTTCAGAAAATTTAAACTAAATAGCAAAGAAAATGACGGGTGGTTTGGTGGATTTTGACATTTACTGTTATTTACAAAAACTAGTTAGTTGAAAATGTTGATTAATATAAATTAATGAATATAAATCGTGATAAATGGCATTTTTTTGATTAATTATCACATAATTACCAATTATTATTTAGTATACAACTGCACCACCCACACGTGGGTTGCCTAGTACATTTTTTTACTAATTTATATTCGTGTTTTAACCGAGCTTTTATTTATTTCAGAATTCTGCCATTTATGTTCGACGGGACAAATCACGTGGTGTTTAACGGCTCTCTGTACTATCACAAAGCGGGGTTCCCGTCCATTATCAAATACAAAATCGGCTCCAAGCCCCCGGAATATCTGGAAGCCGAAGTCCACCCGAGCGCCGCGCACAAAAACGATTTGGTGAAAATTAAATTAGTTTTTTTAATAATAATAATAATAAACTTATTATTTAGCAAATATTACTGTAGACTTTGCTTCAAGACCCAATTTTCAATTAAATTGAAAAATTGGGGCTTGGAGCTGGGCTTGAACCAGCGACCCTTCCCTCACCGTGGGAACGCTCTGCCACTGAGCTACCCAAGCCACAGGAATATTTGGCTAAATATTCTGGCGCGCAACAAAAAAAATAAGAGCATTTTTCAAGGCTAGTATTAATTGTTATAATCTTTAAAACGTTGGAATAATTAATTTATTATTATTAAAACTAAAAAGTTTTAACATCTTAAGTAGGGAAAAACTACTTTGATTTTTGTAAAGTTTCGCTAAGCTTTATTATTTATTTTTTTTATATGGCCGAAATATTCCTGTGGCTTGGGTAGCTCAGTGGCAGAGCGTTCCCACGGTTAGGAAAGGGTCGCTGGTTAAAGCCCAGCTTTTTGGGCAAGCCCCCAATTTGTGTAAGTGGGTTCTTTGTGTTATATATTCTTGATAATAATAATAAATTTTATTAGTTTACAAAGATTATAACAATAATACCAAAAATATATAATATACCGAAAAATGTGCAACTCCTATATAAAGAGAGGTAGTTTATTTTAATGTTTATGTGGTTCTTTGCATAGAGCGAAAAAGTAAAGAAAAGGTGGTCTATATGAGTCTATTTAATGCCTCTTATTGTGTGTTTGGGGTGGGGGGGCTATATGGTTGGCGCGGGGGGGGCGTATATACTTTATAATATGATGAGTCTACAGTAATATTTGGCTAAATAATAAATTTACAAAAATCAAAAGCCGCTACAAAAATACAATAATAATAATAATAATAAATTTTATTAGTTTACAAAAATTATAACAATAATACTAGCCTTGAAAAATGCTCTAAGAATAGAGCAAGAAAAAGGGACGATTTTTCCCCGGGCGTATGTTTAAACGGAAAAGATATGGACTAGTCCGAGATGAACATTATGTGGACAATAAGAATTTCGCTTTTGGTTTGGGCAGCTGCTCACTGAATACCACTTTTTTTAGATTAAATTAAAAAAATAGCCTAATAAACTATAGTTTTAGCTGCGCAATGACATATGTTTATAATTATTCCGTTGCCGAGATATACTTTTTTAACAGTTTTAATATTATCAATAGAATACATATTATTGATAAAAAAAATTAGTTCCTAAGAATTATTGCGCAATTTTCTACGATTTTCAAAGAACCCATGTTTTTTTCAATCAGTAACGAGGGAGGAACACTGGTTTTAAGATATAAACGTCTGAAAAATAATATATTAATAATAAGGAGAAGAACATAACACTAAATTTACCCACGTTCTTTAATTGTAGTTTACGCGGTGACGTGCGGCTTAGTCTCCGTGTGGCGCTCAGGCGCCACTGATAATTTATATATAATAAAAAAATAATAATAAGAAGAAGATGAATTTAAATTACAAAATTTACAAATGTTGTTTAATTATAGTTAGTGCGGTGCAGTGTCGCTCCAGACAAAGTGTACCTACGTTTTCTAAATATCGTTGGTGCGATGCCGTGCGCCAATGATTGCATTTATAATTTTTAAAATAAAAATAATAATAAGCAGAAGATGATGAACATGAATTACAACGTTTACCCACGTTTTCTAAGTATAGTCGGTGCGGTGCCGTGGGCTAAATTGCAGTGTGGCACCCCCGCACCACCGATGAGCAGAATTGTATTTTGTGAAATATAAATAATAATAAGAAGAAAAAGGTGATAAACTTAAATTACAAAATTTACCAGGTGCTCTAGTTATAGTTGTCACGGTGCCGTAAGGCTAACTCGCAGTAGGCGCTCTCGCGCCACCGATGATTGCAATTATTTTTTTGGAATAAAAATTTAGAAGAAGAAGATTATAAACATAAATTACAAATTTTATCCAGATTCTCTGATTATAGTTGATGCGGTACCGCAGGGTTAAATCGCCGCGTGAAAGATGAAAGAATATTGATTTTAAGATAATGAGCGTTAGAATTATTATAATAAATAGAAGAAGATAAACAAAAATACAAAAAAAAATTCCCAACGTTTTTTAATTATAGTGTGCACGGTGCTGTGGAGCTAAACCGCCGCGTGTCGTTCCCGCGCCACCGATGCTTATTATTATTTTTTAAATAAAACTTTGAATTAATTCTGTCATCAGTAATGCAAGAAATAAAAACTGTACTTTGTTCTTTTCGCTGTTTTCGGCGCAGTTGAAGTAGATGGCGCTGGAACTGGTTCGGGTACCGCCACCAATTTAAACCGAGCACCGTCTTCTGTTTTTTTGTGCGTTTTTTATGAGGGGCTGTTCGTGGTCTGCTCTGTGCAATCCTAATTGTTGCGCTGTTATTGTGCGGTTGGGAGTTTTTATTTGTCTATTTTTCAATTTTTTTTTGATCAATAAATCGATAACAAGGATCTAAATGACAAAAGTGCTTCCTAAAAATGTTACGTAATTTTTTCTGCTTTCCAATGAGCCCATGTTTATTTTTTAACAATCAGTAACGAAGGAGGAATATCGATTTTAAGAATTGAGCGTTAGAATAACAATAATAATAAGATGAAGAAGAAGATGAAGAAGGAGATGAACATCAAAATTTACCCACGTTCTCTAATTATAGTTGGCGCGGCTCCGCGGGGCTAAATCGCCATGTGGCGCTCCCGCGCCACCCATGATACGAATTTCATTGATTCAAATCTTGTGGTCAATCCTTTATTCTGACAAAACTACTGCTTACCTTAAAATCGTAGTAATAAAACGATATCGATGGGTAAGCGCGAGCACCAAGATAATTGCATTTACAATATGAATTTTGCGATTGCGCCATTTGGCATTTAATAAATAGCCAATTGTTGCGAACATACACTTTTAAATTTTTAATCCCGCTTATGTAAGGATTTCAATATGAGATTCTAGATTGAGGTCGCAAGAATATTTGAAATGATAATAGTAAATTGAGCAGTGAGTGACAGAACACTGATCTGGCGTACTGAAGCTAGAAAAATAGAGTCCCGGCGAATAATAATCTACGTAAAAATATCATTTTGGTATTGTTATTAGGCGTAAATTGCTTTGCCTTCCATATTCAGCTTCTTGCGAAATAAATAACATAATTTTAAAAAAAAAAAAACTCCAATAAAAGAAAAAAAGTGTCACATGATCTTGTGGGCAAATCCAGCGTGGACTAGTGCAAGGTGGGTTTTTGTGGACTATAATAATAGATATAATCATTTGGCTTCTGCTCTTTCTCACTGAATAAAAAAATGCAGATATGATAATGACTTTTTTACTCGGTGAACCAATTACACAACCTAACTCTAGTTTTTCTGTACTCAAATGGAATGACTCATAAAAAATCATGCATGCTCGCAGTTATTGTCTTTGCCTATTAAAAGATTGCCATGTTTTAAAATTTATAATTGTTTCTCATACATACAAAAAATAAAATCTAATTTTAAAAGTGGCGATTTCCCGATTGTCAAAATTTGCTGTGAGCATAATTTTTTTGAATGCCATTCCACTCGAGTACAAAAAAAACTAGTTAAAATTTGTTCAACAAATGAAAAAAAATCATTGTCGTATGGTTTACATTTTTTATTTAGCGAAAAAGAACATGCTTATTGACTTTTCCAGCGTTCGCGAGTCAATTGGTATATGGAATTCATTATCAGTATTGACTTAAGCAAAAACAATTTTTTTAAATATATGAAAAATAGGCAAAACCTGGAAGAAATTGTTGCTCAATTACAACTCTATTATAGCTTTTATAATATTTAATATTTTTTAATATAATTTTTATACTTTTTAGTAATGTAATTATTACACGTAGTTTGTAGTTTTTACTAAAGTATTTAAGAGTATTTTACACGTAGTTTGTAGTTTTTACTAAAGTATTTAAGAGTATTTAAGGTAAAATTTAATTGGGTTTGCTAATTATAATTAATTGGGGGTACCGTTTTTAATAAACCCATAAGGTTTATATTAACTCTAAAGGGGTATGTGGTTATATTGCATGTTAAATTATGCCTTCACTACTCCTGCGTTATGCGAATATTAATAAAATAAAATAAAAATAAAATAGTCCACAAACGTCCACTTTGGATTAGTTCACATTTTTTGTCTAAAAATACGCCTGGGGGAAATCACACCTTTTTCTTGTTCTATTCTTAGAGCATTTTACGGCTATTTACTACATTTAGTATTTGTACAACATGTCATTTAACTACTTCGACTTGGCTATCGATGAGAATGCTGTACTTTGGGTACTCTTTCATTATGAACACGAAGACTTTCTTTCAGTGGCACAAATGGATCTCAAGTAAGTACTATTAATATATTATTATAGTCTTTAGTTAATATTTAACTACCGTCCATACCAGATATATCCACATTTTTACATATACAAGATATATCAAACATACTTAGTCTTGACTACATTATAATATTATTCGTTAACAATTTTTTTCGTAAAAACTTATAATTTTTCAGATATTTTTCGCCAATTTTTTTATTCAAGTACAGATCTTTTATCATATTAAAATAGTGTTAAGGTCTTTTATACTATTTGTACGTCATTCACACAGAGCTATCAATTTCAAGATATTAACCTTAAAATAATAATAATAATAATAATAATAATAATAATAATAATAATAATAATAATAATAATAATAATAATAATAATGAGCTAAAAAAGATGAACATGAATAGTAAAAACTGTGTAATTTTTAGCAACATGACGATTTATGACACCTGGAACCTGACGCTGATCAACCACACGGAGGTTGCGAACGGTTTCGTGGCCTGCGGGGTCCTGTACCTGATTCGGGACTCTTTCCGGCTGCAGACCGATTTGGCTATCGCCTACGATTTTTATCGGGATAAATACCGTCACCCGGACATCCGTTGGGTGAACCTCTACCGCCACTCCAACATGATCAGTTACAACTCTTTCGATAAGCGGATCTACGTCTACGATCACGGATACCTGCTCACCGTACCCGCACGGCTTCACTGGCGGGCTAAATAATTGATATTTGGCGAACCGATTTAACTGTAAAATTTCCCATCAAACGATCAATATTTAACACACCGATTGAACTGTAAAATACCAATCGACAGTTTACTCATCAGTGGATCGATATTTTATGTATAGATTGATTTATAAAACATTGATAGATGGTTTATTTATGAGTCGATCGATATTTTACCAACAAATTGAACTGTAAAATATCAATCGATAGTTTACTCATCGATCAATTAATATTTTGCGCAACGATTAAATAATAAAATATTGATCAATAAATGAATATGAATTCACTGGCGGGCCAGATAGTCGATATTCTACACATCAATTGATCTGTAAATATCGATCAATAACTTATTCATAAATTGATCAATAATTCACGCACCGATTGAACTGTAAAATATCAATCGATAGTTTATTTATTATTTCTTCACTGGTGAGCTAGCTAATCAATATTTTACGCAGCAATTTAACTGTAAAACATTAATCGATAGTTTGCTCATTAATCTATTGATTTACGCACCAATTGAATCTTAAATATCGATTATCAATAGTTTATTTATCAAATGAGTAATATATGAATACAGCTTCACTGGCGGGTGAGATAATCGATATTTCACGCACAATTGACTGATATTCAAGGCGTCAATCGAAATTTAAAATATCAATCAATAGTTTACTTATCAATTGATTGAGATTTTACGGATCGATTGACTTTTTAAATATTAATCGATAGTTTATTCACCAATTAATGAATATTTTACAAACAAATTTATCTGTAAAGTATTAATTGATAGTTTATTCATCAATTTATTGCTATTTTATTGACTGAATAATTTTTCAAATATCGATTGATAGTTAATTTATCAAGGGATCAATATTTTGTGGACAAATTGATCCGTTAAATATTGGTTGGTAATAGAGCCGAAATAACTTAGAGCCGAGCAATTTTCGAGCTGTTTAAAGTTTATATTTTAAAATTTTTGTCTTTAGCTTGATTTTAAGGTTTTTGCTTAGGCTTGCTTAGGATACTGTAGTTTCAACTGGCCTGTCGTATTTGGCTTTAAAATTACTCGGCTTCAAGTTCTTGTGGTTGAATTATTTCTGGCTGACGCTGAAAATTAGAATGCAGACACGAGGGGACCAATTAAAATTGTGCGGTAATGACGTTTCTTTTAATTAACAAATAAGAACGCAGATTTTTTTTAATTCCACCTTTTCACAAAATATACTCAAATTAAACAACTTTAACCCTTAAAAAATTTGCATTTATGTTACAAATTAAGTAATTTAATAAATAATTATTAAAATAAAGTTTTTAATCTTTGTTATTAATCCGCTTTAGTTAAAAATTTTGAATGTTTTAGTTGTTTAATAGTCGATTCAATACTGCAAATATCCCTGTCAGCTAGATTTTATTTGCCTATACGCTCCAACGACCCCAAATCAAATGTATACGCTCGTGAATCGATGGACATTTTATGAACCTATTTCAATGTATTTTATGCTGTTGTAATCACTCGACAGTTCACGGTTCAACTGAGGGTTAACATATCATTTGACCAATGTCGATTAAAAACACTTCACTTGCTTGATTTTTACTGGGCACTGAGAAATAACCTATAGTGGTTTTCTGGACTATTGTTATCTTTCAAGAGCGAAATTGATAAATCTACTCTCGTCAGATCACTCTGTATAAGCCAAATATACAAATATCAAATAATTTCATTTATTGGTGTTCGAGAAAAAGTTATATAGTAACAAACAAACAAACATGTCGACAGAAGTCAGCTTAATTAAAATTAGGGTAAACGATTCTTTTAGAACAACATTCAGAACCAAGAAACAACTTTGTTTTAATTTTAATAATGACCGAAAAAGAAAGGGCAAAACTCAAATTGAGAGCCTCATTTGATTAAAGTCAAGAATCAAGTAAAAAAGTTTTTATTTTACAGCGATATTTGTTTGTTTGTTTTATTATGAATTCTCTTTATAAAAGAATATTGACAAATGAATCAAAATTAATAATACATTTGACTCATTTAATTGTTACTAAAAAATAATGTCGGTTTTCTGTTCTGTGAGTGTATATTGATGCGTAAAGTTATTTTTTATAAGTTGCAATGTAGAATCACGACGGTTAATTCGATGTACACAAAGGTCTTAAGAAGAATTGAAAATAATTTGCATAAGACCGGCAAAAATGAGGAAGAAACAAAATATGCACAACCAGCTATTTTTTTTAAATATGTTATGTTTATGTTTTTTTCGTGTGTTATGATCGTGTTTTTTTTTTTGTTAACTAACGTCATATACAATTTTTTTTAAAATCTGCTTGAGACCTTTGTGTACATGGAAATAACCGTCGTGATTCTTCATAAATCTGTAAAACATGTTTTGGTGACATTTTCGCTGACACAATACAAGCACCTTAATTCAACAACCAATGACTACGGTATTATATATTTTTTGTTTTCTATGAGCTATTTTTTATATTGACACAAATATCAATGAAAGCAATTAATGAACTGGTTAAATGGGGAAATATACATTACAAAATTTACAAAACTATTGCAGCGAAGTTTGACATTTCCATCAACAATTTCGTAAATTTAATAAAAAATTAGTTATCGTGCAAATGTGCTGCCATCTATTTTTTTATCAATGAATTATTATGATACGCGCTTTTTTTTATGCAAAAATTACAAAACAAAAATTTTTGTGTAATAGACAAATAAGTAACATCTAAATCTTAAAAAGAAAACAAAAGAATATGTACAGTTATCTATTTGGTAAAGTATATTGGGTTCATATAAAATCCGACTTGGAACGCGCGATCATTCTTCAATAAGTGAGAGTTTCAAAAATTTTTTACTCATTTTTTAAAAAGCCCAAACGCAGTTTTTTCTCTAATCAACTGTTATTACGATTACTGCTTAATACACCGGCAGGTAGATTGTGTTAGTTTAGTCCATAGCTTGATAATAAAGACAATATAAATTGCACCCGCATGAATGTTTCTACTTTTTTCTAAGTATAAAAAACATACGCTACATTTTTAGGTATAGTGGTTATTTTAAAATCGGGGTTGTGACTTCAATTTTTTTCAACGTACTTTTATTTTCATAAGAAATAGCTTAACAAAAAAATGAAAATTGAAACAGGCTACTATTTGTCTTTATTGCTTTATTAAACATGAAACATAAAACATGATACATTTTCTAGTTTTTTCTTTTCTACGTTGTTCGTTTAATTTTCTGAGCAGACAGAAGTCGTCCGTAAAAGTGCTTTTTAATCACCTTTTGCCGTCTGACATGGACTCGCCGTAATTCTTTCCGAAATGCATAAACTTCCGCTTTTTCTTAGTACCGCCGCCGCCACCATAAATCTTGTCTGCATGCATGAATTTTCGTTTTTCTGCCTCCTTCTCGTAGCGGGACCCGTCGTAGCTTTTCCCGTGAAACAGGAAGCTTTGTTTTTGATCAGCTTCCCCGGAATGAACGTAGGACTTGTGGAAATACATGAACTTTCGTTTTTCAGGTATAGTCTCTTTTTCCCCGCTGTCTTTTCGTTTTTTTAAATCTCCTCCGCCGCCGCCGCCGTAATTTTTACCGAAATGCATGAATTTTCGTTTTTCTAAATCTCCGTCGCCGCCGCCAGTGTTATCCTCTAGAGAGTGCGGGATTTTTCGTTTTTCAGGCTCGTCGTCCTCATGAGATCCGTGGTAGCTCTTTCCGAAATACATGTACTTTCGTTTTCCAACGCCGCCTCTCGAATCATCGTAACTTTTGCCGAAATACATAAATTTGCGCTTTTCAGCCGGTTGATGTCCGCCGGATGATGCTCCCCTCGGCCAGTAAGCAACCACTGATAAAATTAAAAACCCGAATGTCGAAAGATGCATAATGACCCCTAAATCAAAGTTACTTTTAGATTTATGAGCAAAATTAGGACTTTTAAAGCAAAAGACCTACTCCGTCTAAAAAACAAAACCTAGAAATTCGATTTTTAGCAATTCGCGAGTTTTAAAAAAATTAAAAACTTTTTAGATTTTTTTAGGTCAAAATGCTTAAATAAAAGAAAAATTAAAAAAAGCCTGTAAATTATTTAAAATATTTATGTGTTTTGTTTTGTTCTTTGGACACTTTGGACAAAGTACGAACACGTTTATTGTATTTTTTTTGATAATATTATAGGCATTATAAAATTTTTAAACACGCTAATTAAAGTTTCAAATTTAAACACTTTGGGCTTAAACATTTTTTTAATATAACCCTTCGCTTCAGCGTTAACAAGCATTTTTTTGAAGTAAAATTAGAATTCAATCTTTGTTTAATTTTTTTAATATCCAAATTTTAGTTCAAAAAGAGTGTTCTCTAATAAAAAATTTCAGACACAACTAAGAAACTTTTGACGGAAAAACTTACCATATATAAAATACATAAACAAGTTAAGATTATTAGTTAACGTTTGTATATTTATGTCTTACACGACACATGCATATGCAAAACTATATAGTAATTACAAATCATTAACAAATACTACAAATTCCCTTATATTTTTTGCGGTTAAATGCACATTTTAATAGTATATTTATGTCTTTTGACACGACATTATACTTTTCACAGTACTATTAAGCTTATTATTATAAGCTTATACCGTATTAAGTAGTTGTAAAAGAAAATTTGAACAACCTTTTTGTAACATCATAAAACAAAATAAACTTATTTGATTAAAAAACCTTAGTTTTATTTGAACCTAAAAATTACAAGAGCATAGAAAGGTTCTATATAAAAATATAGAATATAAAAAAAAAAAATAATTATTACCATGCATATATGCAAAAATATATAGTGCCCAAAATAGGTAATCCTTAAATAAAAATTTTACCACAATTAAAGCACCTTAATTCAGACCGTATTGCTCAATTACAGCACCCTTTTCTGGTTTTTTTTTGATTTAACTACGATACCTGATTAAGACACCTTTGAACAAACATTAAGACAAATTAAAATATAGAGCCCTAATTCAAGCACTGTAAAAGCCCAATTCCACTTTCCACTTGAGGCAGCGTGCCCTCATTTTATACAGAAATTTTCTACTATAATTCTATTTTTATAAACCGTATGTCTAACGCTTACGCATTAATAAATAGAAAAAAATAAGAAATAGCTTTTTCCGTAGTTTTTTTTAATTATATTTAATTCTATGATTCGCTCCTTTTCTTCTCTCTTTATTATATTTCTTCTTTTTGATTTTTCTTTCTTCTTTTGAGTCTTTTTTTTTTTATTTCGACTAGTATACGTTTATTTTTCTTCTACCTTATTTATTTTTCTCTGACATCTCCTGTCTTGTCTCTTTTTTTGTTTTTTTTTTCTTCCTTTTACTTTCTACTTTTATTAGATATTATTCGTCTTTCTCTTAGCCCTATCCTTTTTTTTCATCGGTTTGTTCCGTTTTGTTTTTTTTGTGCTTTTTTTCTTATCGATTTATGTGTTCTTTTTTTTGCGTTCTGATTGATTTTTGGTATTTTTTATTTTTTTTTTTAGCCTTTCATGTTATCTTTCTCTCGTTTTTATGAATCGATTTTTTTACTGAATAACTTGATGAATCTGATAGATTATCGGTCCTTATTATCTTATTTCTTTTGTCGTTATTTTGGTATTTTGCGACGATTTTCTTGAGTTTATGCTTTTTTTAAACGCCTCTATCTTTGCGGATATCTCTCCTGGCTCAAATTATATATGCTCTTCCTTTTTTTTTGTGCATTTTGTGTCATGGTCTTTTTTTTGATTTTTTATCGATCTTTTTGAATCATGCATTTTTTCGTTGCTTGCTTGATTTTTTTGAAAATTATTTTTTTTTTCCGAAACGCTTACCGCCATTCTTTATTATGCTTTTCTTCTTTTTCTTTATTTCGGTAGCGATTGCCTATTTTGAATATAATTTACTTCTTGTTTCTTTTCTGCTATGGACACGCGAAGAAATCGATATTTGCTTTTTTTTTTTTGATTACTGTATTTTTTTTTTCTCGTAATTTTCTAAAGTGCTGCTTCTGACCCCTTTACGATTTTCTGATATCGAATTTCTTTGGTTTTTTGTCTCTGGTATTAGATGTTCCGATTCTGGTTTTTTTGTAATTTTTCTTGATATTTTTATATTTTTCTATTGCTTCTTCTCTCTTCCTTTTTCTGCTTTTTTATTTGATGATCTCTATCCATTCTGTTTTCTTTTCCTTTCTTTCTTTTATGACTATTCTTTGTTTATTTTTTTTCTTCGCTTGCTGCCTGCTGTCTGATTTATCTTCGTATCGGTATGATCTGATGATGATTTTTGAATGATGATATTTTTTTCGGTGATTTTTTTTTTTTTCTTTTGATATTTTTTTTTTTTGCGAGCCTCTTTATTTTGTACTTGCTTTCTTTGAAAATTTTTTCCTTTTATTTTTTTGATCTCTACGCTTTTAAGACTTTTTTTGGTCTTTTCGAGCCCGATGAATTTGCTTATTTCTGACTTGAGACCCCATGATTTGCTTTGAAATTTTTTTCTTTGCTTTATTTGCTTTGCTTGATCGCGCTCGCTTCCCGATTTTGCTCTTTTGCTCTTTCATTACTTAATTCCTTTTTTCAATCTTTCTTTTTAGCCTCTGCTGAATTTCTTTTTTCCTTTTTGATGCTTTTTTGACGGTAGACAATTTTTTTTTTACCTTGCGCTCTTGGTAAAATCTCATTCTTGATTTTCTCTTTATTTTTGCGCATGTTTGTTTTTTCTCTTGCTGTTCATTTATTTTTGATTTTGTTCTTTTTATTTTTTTGATTTACTTAAATTTTTCGCGCTTTTTTCTTGCATTATTGATTTCTTGGACCGTTTTTTTGATTTTCTTCTCTTGATTTTTCGGTGCTTGTGATTTTTTGCTTTAAATTTGCTCTTTTTCTTTTCGACCTGTTTCCGTGGACGTGTTTCTTTTTGCTTTTTTTTGTTTTGTGACGGGAACTGTTGGGTCTTACATTTTAAAGGCTAAAATGGTACAGTTTTTAGAGAGCTTTTTAAAGTATCGTTTATAAGGGTTGGGTCTTTTGTTAAGTAGTTTTTTCTTTTTTTAAGAAGAGAGTTTGTGAAAGTTGTTCTATATGTTTTTGATTTTAAAAAAGTAAAAGTTGTTGACTTGTTAATGAACGATTTAAATGACGCTTTTCAAATCCAACATATAAATTATTTTACATTTTAAAACGTGAAACATTTCTAAAAATTTAATTTATTTGACAGCATTATGTAGAAAAAATCTATTTAGGCATTTTGCGTTTAAAACTTTTTTTATTTTTAAATGATGGAAAATCTACATGTTAATTGTAGATTTTCACCCATAGTTAGAACAAATGTGTAAAACCAACTCGGACATTCTCTTACTTTGATGGTTTATTGCCAAAACATAAAGGGCTCCTTATCAGATAAGGGTAAAAGTAATCTCTAGTTAAACGACCGTTAAAACAAGTTAAGTCCATTTTTTAAAAACCCATCCAGTGTAATTGTAATTTAAGTTCGATGAAAACTTCTAGCTGAAACTTAGAGCCGAAAATCGGTGAAGCCGTGAGTGCGGAACTTGGAGCCAAAAGTAAATATCCCTAAAACGCGTACCTAAGACTAAACCAATTATTTTCTAAAGGCTCTAAATTCCCATTGTTTGTGGCTCCAAGTTCCCGAAAATTTATGATTGCCTTAAGTTCCCTACTCGTGGCTCTAAAGACCCCGTACCGTAGTACTAAAAAGGCTTTTTTTAAAAGCGTGCTTATAGCCAATCAATTTAAACAATTACAATCCACTTGGAAACAAATTTTCCGCATAGAAAGCCAGTTTTAGGAAATTTTAAAGTTAATGCTCGCAAAAAATAAAAAAATATCAAAAAGATTAACAAATGAATATAAAATTATTTTTTTGAAAAAACATGTTCCACCCGACCCTGTATTCTTCTGTTAGGTAGTCATGATTTAGATTATTTACTCCTAGACGAAGACATAACATCTATTTTTAGCAGTGGTTAGCTGCCATGTATTTGCGTAAGAACAAAAATGTCTAGCGTTTTGTTAAAACTGATAATGGGAATTCATGTCATCAGAAACATAATTTGTAAGCGAAAAGTTTTAAATAACTTTTAGAATTTGTGCAATCAGCCAGATCATTAATATAAAGCAGAAAAAGGAGTAGTTTAAGAACGCTAATTTGGACAGTCCACCACATACCGTAACATTATCTAAGGTTACAAAATTTTTACCAAAATTATAATTTAAAATTATCTTTTGACATCTACTAGTACAAAAACCAAAGATGAATTCTATATCAGGATGAAATTGTAAGGGTGGTCCAGTAAGCACCCGTTTTTGTAGAAAATTTTACGCGCAGGGGAACACACGTGATGCAATTTAATAATTTATTAGTTAAATTACCACAGAGATTTATATTTTAAATTTTTTTGGTTAGAGCGTTTATTGTTTATTTCTTCTTGGCGTCCGCTCCTATTTTCAGCCTGAAAGACATTGGCTGTAGAGATTTAACTAAGAAGTTCATAATCTATTCCTATCATTCCATTTAGAATTATGGTTGGATTATATCTGGCTGACCTCGTAAATTAGAATGCAGACTTATAGATGCAGATTATAAGCGTATTAATTAAAATTGTGCGGTTATGACGTTTTTTGTAAAAAAAACAAATAAGAACGCAGAATTTTTTTAATTTCCCCTTTTACAAAATATACAAAAATTAACTAACTTTAATCGGTAAAAAATTTGCATTTGGGTTCCAAAATAGTTTATCTGATAAATAAATATTAAAATATAAGTTTTGACCTTTATTATTAAACCGCTTTTACTAAAAATTTTGAATAGTTTTGTTTTTAAGTAGTCGATTTAATTACTCAATTTTTGAGGTCAGCTAGGTTTAATTTGCCTATAGATTAGGTTAGGCGTGTTTAAAAAATGTCCATTTTTATAACTTCAAGAAAATCGTCGCTAAAATTTACTCTAAAATCAACTTTTAGATTAAAAATTAATATGATTTCAATGAATGTTTGACCTGCGGTTTAACTCTTTATCTTAGATGGTTATTTCATCCAAGTTTTTCAAATTTGATGTTAAATGAATGATATTCTGTTATTTCATAAAACTGTATGGTAATATAAAAAAACCATTGACTATTTATTATGTGCCTTTGAAATATTTTTTAAAATTTATTTTTTTAAAAATCTAACTTATATAAATTTCCGCAGTTTCAGTTAATTTCGGTCGTTAAAAAATTAGAATAGTTGTTGTAACATGATTAAATTGATAAACAATTGTTAAAATAAAGCAATCAATTTTTAATAATAAACATTTTTTGTTTAAATTTTCTGTTTTGTAACTAAATGTTTATTGAAACATAAAAAGTTCCAGGGCTCACAGAGAACTAATATGAGTATTCAATATCGTCATTACTCTGACACAATGAGTCAGAAGCGTCGTAAAATACTTGTGGCTGTGACTCTTTTAATATCTTTACACACAAATAATCTAAACAAAATGAGTCAGAGTCACGTTGATTTTATGCCGATTGTGACACTTTGTGTCAGAGTAACGATGAATTATGGAATACAGCGTCACGAAGTTAATTATTAATTACATATCCGGTCTTAATATCGTCGTTACTCTGACACAAAGAGTCACAATCAATATAAAATCAACGTGACTCTGACTCATTTTATAGCAAGTAAAGTACTGTTAGAAATCTAAATTGAGTCACAGTCCCATGTATTTTATACAAATTGTGGTTCATTGTGTCGGAGTAACGACGATATGCAGTGGCCTACGGTCGATAGAATTAAATATTTAATTAAAGATTATTTTGCTTTTCCACGGAAAATATCTTGCTTTGTTTATTTCTCGGCTTATTTTTCTCTTATTTATGATGCGTAAGCGATGAAGTACATACGGCTTTATAAAAATAGAATTATAGAAGAAAATTTCTGTATAAACAATTAGGGCACGCCTGCCTCAAGTGGAACGTGCCCGAATTGGGCTTTTACAGTGCTCTAATTAGGGCTCTTATATTTTAATTTGTTTTAACGTTTGTTTAAAGTGCGTCTAATTAGGGCATATCGTAGTTAACATCAAAATAAGTCAAATAAACGTGCCCTAAATTGAGCAATATGTCCTTAATTACAGGGTGAGCTTTAATTGTGGCAAGTTCCATTTAGGACTTGACCTGATTTGGGCACTAAATAATATTTTTCGCAATATATGTAGGGTAGTTACATTATTTTTTTTTATATCCTATATTTTTATATAGAACCTTCTCGACGCTCCTTGTGCTTTAGTGTTCCTACATAAAAGCTTTAGTGTTTTTTAATCAAAATAAATTTATTTTGTTTTAATGTAGGCTGTTACAAAAAGGTTTTGTTGCAAAATTGCTTCCTCCAGCACTAGCTTAATAATACTGTATAAGCTTATAATAATAAGCTTAATAGTACTGTGAAAAGTATAATGACGTCAAAAAAACTTGAATATATGATTAAGAAAATGCGCATTTAATTTTCAAAAAAAAATATGAAGGGAATTTGTAGTAATTTGTCGTAATGTTTGTAAAGACTATATAGTTTTGCATAATGCATGTGTCGTGTAAAGACATAAATATAAAAAATGTTAACCAATATAATTTAACTGTTTATGTAATTTATATATGGTAACTTTTTCCGTCAAAAGTTTCTTAGTTGCGTCTGAAATTTTTCATTAGAAACACTCTTTTTGAACTAAAATTTGGATATTAAAAAAGTTAAACAAAGATTGCAAATTCAACTTCAAAAAAATGCTTGTTAACGCTGAAGCGAAGGGTTATATTAAAAAAATGTTTAAGCCCAAAGTGTTTAAATTTGAAACTTTAATTAGCGTGTTTAAAAATTTTATAATGCCTATAATATTATCAAAAAAAATACAATAAACGTGTTCGTACTTTGTCCAAAGTGTCCAAAGAACAAAACAAAAAACATCAATATTTTAAATAATTTACAGGCTTTTTTTAATTTTTCTTTATTTTAAGCATTTTGACCTAAAAAAATCTAAAAAGTTTTTAATTTTTTTAAAACGCTCGCGAATTGCTAAAAATCGAATTTCTAGGTTTTGTTTTTTAGACGGAGTAGGTCTTTTGCTTTAAAAGTCCTAATTTTGCTCATAAATCTAAAAGTAACTTTGATTTAGGGGTCATTATGCATCTTTCGACATTCGGGTTTTTAATTTTATCAGTGGTTGCTCTACTGGCCGAGGGGAGCGATCATCCGGCGGACAATCAACCGGCTGAAAAGCGCAAATTTATGTATTTCGGCAAAAGTTACGATGATTCGAGAGGCGGCGTTGGAAAACGAAAGTACATGTATTTCGGAAAGAGCTACCACGAATCTCATGAGGACGACGAGCCTGAAAAACGAAAAATCCCGCACTCTCTAGAGGATAACAGTGGCGGCGGCGACGGAGATTTAGAAAAACGAAAATTCATGCATTTCGGTAAACATTACGGCGGCGGCGGCGGAGGAGATTTAAAAAAACGAAAAGACAGCGGGGAAAAAGAGATTGTACCTGAAAAACGAAAGTTCATGTATTTCCACAAGTCCTACGTTCATTCCGGGGAAGCTGATCAAAAACAAAGCTTCCTGTTTCACGGGAAAAGCTACGACGGGTCCCGCTACGGGAAGGAGGCAGAAAAACGAAAATTCATGCATGCAGACAAGATTTATGGTGGCGGCGGCGGTACTAAGAAAAAGCGGAAGTTTATGCATTTCGGAAAGAATTACGGCGAGTCCATGTCAGACGGCAAAAGGTGATTAAAAAGCACTTTTACGGACGACTTCTGTCTGCTCAGAAAATTAAACGAACAACGTAGAAAAGAAAAAACTAGAAAATGTATCATGTTTTATGTTTCATGTTTAATAAAGCAATAAAGACAAATAGTAGCGTGTTTCAATTTTCATTTTATTGTTAAGCTATTTCTTATGAAAATAAAAGTACGTTGAAAAAAATTGAAGTCACAACCCCGATTTTAAAATAACCACTATACCTAAAAATGTAGCGTATGTTTTTTATACTTAGAAAAAAGTAGAAAAATTCATGCGGGTGCAATTTATATTGTCTTTATTATCAAGCTATGGACTAAACTAACACAATCTACCTGCCGGTGTATTAAGCAGTAATCGTAATAACAGTTGATTAGAGAAAAAACTGCATTTGGGCTTTTTAAAAAATGAGTAAAAAATTTTTGAAACTCTCACTTATTGAAGAATGATCGCGCGTTCTAAGTTGGATTTTATATGAACCCAATATACTTTACCAAATAGATAACTGTACATATTCTTTTGTTTTCTTTTTAAGATTTAGATGTTACTTATTTGTCTATTACACAAAAATTTTTGTTTTGTAATTTTTGCATAAAAAATAGCGCGTATCATAATAATTCATTGATAAAAAAATAGATGACAGCACATTTGCACGATAACTAATTTTTTATTAAATTTACGAAATTGTTGATGGAAATGTCAAACTTCGCTGCAATAGTTTTGTAAATTTTGTAATGTATATTTCCCCATTTAACCAGTTCATTAATTGCTTTCATTGATATTTGTGTCAATATAAAAAATAGCTCATAGAAAACAAAAAATATATAATACCGTAGTCATTGGTTGTTGAATTAAGGTGCTTGTATTGTGTCAGCGAAAATGTCACCAAAACATGTTTTACAGATTTATGAAAAATCACGACGGTTATTTCCATGTACACAAAGGTCTCAAGCAGATTTAAAAAAAAATTGTATATGACGTTAGTTAACAAAAAAACACGATCATAACACACGAAAAAAACATAAACATAACATATTTAAAAAAATAGCTGGTTGTGCATATTTTGTTTCTTCCTCATTTTTGCCGGTCTTATACAAATTATTTTCAATTCTTCTCAAGACCTTTGTGTACATCGAATTAACCGTCGTGATTCTACATTGCAACTTATAAAAAATAACTTTACGCATCAATATACACTCACAGAACAGAAAACCGACATTATTTTTTAGTAACAATTAAATGAGTCAAATGTATTATTAATTTTGATTCATTTGTCAATATTCTTTTATAAAGAGAATTCATAATAAAACAAACAAACAAATATCGCTGTAAAATAAAAACTTTTTTACTTGATTCTTGACTTTAATCAAATGAGGCTCTCAATTTGAGTTTTGCCCTTTCTTTTTCGGTCATTATTAAAATTAAAACAAAGTTGTTCCTTGGTTCTGAATGTTGTTCTAAAAGAATCGTTAACCCTAATTTTAATTAAGCTGACTTCTGTCGACATGTCGACATGTTTGTTTGTTTGTTACTATATAACTTTTTCTCGAACACCAATAAATGAAATTATTTGATATTTGTATATTTGGCTTATACAGAGTGATCTGACGAGAGTAGATTTATCAATTTCGCTCTTGAAAGATGACAATAGTCCAGAAAACCACTATAGGTTATTTCTCAGTGCCCAGTAAAAATCAAGCAAGTAAAGTGTTTTTATTCGACATTGGTCCAATGATATTTTACCCCTCAGTTGAACCGTGAACTGTCGAGTGATTACAGCAAAAAATAAATTGAAATAGGTTCATAAAATGTCCATCGATTTACGAGCTTATGCATTTGATTTGGGTCGTTGGAGCCTATAGGCTAATAAAATCTAGCTGACAGGGATATTTGCAGTATTGAATCGACTATTAAACAACTAAAACATTCAAAATTTTTAACTAAAGCGGATTAATAACAAAGTTTAAAAACTTTATTTTAATAATTATTTATTAAATTACTTATTTTGTAACATAAATGCAAATTTTTGAAGGGCTAAAGTTGGTTAATTTGTGTATATTTTGTGAAAAGGTGGAATTAAAAAAAATCTGCGTTCTTATTTGTTAATTAAAAGAAACGTCATTACCGCACAATTTTAATTGGTCCCCTCATGTCTGCATTCTAATTTTCAGCGTCAGCCAGAAATAATTCAACCATAAGAACTTGAAGCCAAGCAATTTTAAGCCAAATACGACAGCCCAGTTGAAACTACAGTATCCTAAGCAAGCCTAAGCAAAAACCTTAAAATCAAGCTAAAGACAAAAATTTTAAAATATAAACTTTAAACAGCTCGAAAATTGCTCGGCTCTAAGTTATTTCGGCTCTATTACCAACCAATATTTAACGGATCAATTTGTCCACAAAATATTAATCCCTTGATAAATTAACTATCAATCGATATTTGAAAAATTATTCAGTCAATAAAATAGCAATATTGATGAATAAACTATCAATTAATACTTTACAGATAAATTTGTTTGTAAAATATTCATTAATTGGTGAATAAACTATCGATTAATATTTAAAAAGTCAATCGATCCGTAAAATCTCAATCAATTGATAAGTAAACTATTGATTGATATTTTAAATTTCGATTGACGCCTTGAATATCAGTCAATTGTGCGTGAAATATCGATTATCTCACCCGCCAGTGAAGCTGTATTCATATATTACTCATTTGATAAATAAACTATTGATAATCGATATTTAAGATTCAATTGGTGCGTAAATCAATAAATTAATGAGCAAACTATCGATTAATGTTTTACAGTTAAATTGCTGCGTAAAATATTGATTAGCTAGCTCACCAGTGAAGCAATAATAAATAAACTATCGACTGATATTTTACAGTTCAATCGGTGCGTGAATTATTGATCAATTTATGAATAAGTTATTGATCGATATTTACAGATCAATTAATGTGTAGAATATCGACTATCTGGCCCGCCAGTGAATTCATATTCATTTATTGATCAATATTTTATTATTTAATCGTTGCGTAAAATATTAATTGATCGATGAGTAAACTATCGATTGATATATTACAGTTCAATTTGTTGGTAAAATATCGATCGACTCATAAATAAACCATCTATCAATGTTTTATAAATCAATCTATACATAAAATATCGATCCACTGATGAGTAAACTGTCGATTGGTATTTTACAGTTCAATCGGTGTGTTAAATATTGATCGTTTGATGGGAAATTTTACAGTTAAATCGGTTCGCCAAATATCAATTATTTAGCCCGCCAGTGAAGCCGTGCGGGTACGGTGAGCAGGTATCCGTGATCGTAGACGTAGATCCGCTTATCGAAAGAGTTGTAACTGATCATGTTGGAGTGGCGGTAGAGGTTCACCCAACGGATGTCCGGGTGACGGTATTTATCCCGATAAAAATCGTAGGCGATAGCCAAATCGGTCTGCAGCCGGAAAGAGTCCCGAATCAGGTACAGGACCCCGCAGGCCACGAAACCGTTCGCAACCTCCGTGTGGTTGATCAGCGTCAGGTTCCAGGTGTCATAAATCGTCATGTTGCTAAAAATTACACAGTTTTTACTATTCATGTACATCTTTTTTAGCTCATTATTATTATTATTATTATTATTATTATTATTATTATTATTATTATTATTATTATTTTAAGGTTAATATCTTGAAATTGATAGCTTTGTGTGAATGACGTACAAATAGTATAAAAGACCTTAACACTATTTTAATATGATAAAAGATCTGTACTTGAATAAAAAAATTGGCGAAAAATATCTGAAAAATTATAAGTTTTTACGAAAAAAATTGTTAACGAATAATATTATAATGTAGTCAAGACTAAGTATGTTTGATATATCTTGTATATGTAAAAATGTGGATATACCTGGTATGGACGGTAGTTAAATATTAACTAAAGACTATAATAATATATTAATAGTACTTACTTGAGATCCATTTGTGCCACTGAAAGAAAGTCTTCGTGTTCATAATGAAAGAGTACCCAAAGTACAGCATTCTCATCGATAGCCAAGTCGAAGTAGTTAAATGACATGTTGTACAAATACTAAATGTAGTAAATAGCCGTAAAATGCTCTAAGAATAGAACAAGAAAAAGGTGTGATTTCCCCCAGACGTATTTTTAGACAAAAAATGTGAACTAATCCAAAGTGGACGTTTGTGGACTATTTTATTTTTATTTTATTTTATTAATATTCGCATAACGCAGGAGTAGTGAAGGCATAATTTAACATGCAATATAACCACATACCCCTTTAGAGTTAATATAAACCTTATGGGTTTATTAAAAACGGTACCCCCAATTAATTATAATTAGCAAACCCAATTAAATTTTACCTTAAATACTCTTAAATACTTTAGTAAACTACAAACTACGCGTAATAATTACATTACTAAAAAGTATAAAAATTATATTAAAAAATATTAAATATTATAAAAGCTATAATAGAGTTGTAATTGAGCAACAATTTCCTCCAGGTTTTGCCTATTTTTCATATATTTAAAAAAATTGTTTTTGCTTAAGTCAATACTGATAATGAATTCCATATACCAATTGACTCGCGAACGCTGGAAAAGTCAATAAGCATGTTCTTTCTCGCTAAATAAAAAATGTAGACCATACGACAATGATTTTTTTTTCATTTGTTGAACAAATTTTAACTAGTTTTTTTTGTACTCGAGTGGAATGGCATTCAAAAAAATTATGCTCACAGCAAATTTTGACAATCGGGAAATCGCCACTTTTAAAATTAGATTTTATTTTTTGTATGTATGAGAAACAATTATAAATTTTAAAACATGGCAATCTTTTAATAGGCAAAGACAATAACTGCGAGCATGCATGATTTTTTATGAGTCATTCCATTTGAGTACAGAAAAACTAGAGTTAGGTTGTGTAATTGGTTCACCGAGTAAAAAAGTCATTTTATCATATCTGTCATTTTTTTATTCAGTGAGAAAGAGCAGAAGCCAAATGATTATATCTATTATTATAGTCCACAAAAACCCACCTTGCACTAGTCCACGCTGGATTTGCCCACAAGATCATGTGACACTTTTTTTCTTTTATTGGAGTTTTTGTTTAAAAAAAATTATGTTATTTATTTCGCAAGAAGCTGAATATGCAAGGCAAAGCAATTTACGCCTAATAACAATACCAAAATGATATTTTTACGTAGATTATTATTCGCCGGGACTCTATTTTTCTAGCTTCAGTACGCCAGATCAGTGTTCTGTCACTCACTGCTCAACTTACTATTATCATTTCAAATATTCTTGCGACCTCAATCTAGAATCTCATATTGAAATCCTTACATAAGCGGGATTAAAAATTTAAAAGTGTATGCTCGCAACAATTGGCTATTTATTAAATGCCAAATGGCGCAATCGCAAAATTCATATTGTAAATGCAATTATCTTGGTGCTCGCGCTTACCCATCGATATCGTTTTATTACTACGATTTTAAGGTAAGCAGTAGTTTTGTCAGAATAAAGGATTGACCACAAGATTTGAATCAATGAAATTCGTATCATGGGTGGCGCGGGAGCGCCACAGGGCGATTTAGCCCCGCGGAGCCGTGCCAACTATAATTAGAGAACGTGGGTAAATTTTAATGTTCATCTCCTTCTTCATCTTCTTCTTCATCTTATTATTATTGTTATTCTAACGCTCAATTCTTAAAATCGATATTCCTTCTTCGTTACTGATTGTTAAAAAATAAACATGGGCTCATTGGAAAGCAGAAAGAATTACGCAACATTCTTAGGAAGCATTTTTGTCATTTAGGTCCTTGTTATCGATTTATTGATCAAAAAAAATTGAAAAATAGACAAATAAAAACTCCCAACCGCACAATAACAGCGCAACAATTAGGATTGCACAGAGCAGACCACGAACAGCCCCTCATAAAAAACGCACAAAAAAACAGAAGACGGTGCTCGGTTTAAATTGGTGGCGGTACCCGAACCAGTTCCAGCGCCATCTACTTC
Organism: Microlaimidae sp. YZB2_3; assembly: GCA_030248175.1. NCBI lineage: Eukaryota > Metazoa > Nematoda > Chromadorea > Desmodorida > Microlaimidae > Microlaimidae sp. YZB2_3. Next base: position 74,392 of record JASAMX010003338.1, on the reverse strand, counting down.
AACTGCGCCGAAAACAGCGAAAAGAACAAAGTACAGTTTTTATTTCTTGCATTACTGATGACAGAATTAAATTCAAAGTTTATAAAAAATAATAAAAGCATCAGTGGCGCACAGGAACGACACGCGGCGGTTTAGCTCCACAGCACCGTGCACACTATAATTAAAAAACGTTCGGAATTTTTTTTTGTATTTTATGTTCATCTTAAGAGAGCATATGAATTATAGAAATCTTGCAACTATGTGTGTTCTTTTTCTCTTTATTTTTCATTTTTTACAGGTACATTTCTTGTAACATTACAGGTACATTTCTTGTAACATGTCTTTCTTGTAACATTTTTGTTTATTTTTTTGGTATGGTACCAAGTACTGCGCATTACAACACTATCTAAAAAATATAACGAATTAAACTGATTTGAGTAAACTTTTATTTCTAAGAAAAAGTCTAAAAAAACCTAAAAGTCGTTATTTTCATTATATTTAAAAATTTGTGTTCCTGCTTGTCAGGTGCAGTTTTCATGCCTATATTTATATTTGTTATATAAACTAAGTATCAAGTAACATTCTTTTTAAATTTTACAAATAAAGAACAATAGTATAAAAAAATACAACCCGCAGATTTAAGCTTGACTCACATTTTGGGATTTAAATTTAAAGTTTACGGTTCAAAGGTTAAGATTAGCCGATTCTGCAGCACCTTATTTCATAACTTCTACAGCCAAATAACCAGCGTTTATATAAAATAGGCGTGCCTGTGATTCATTTTAAATATAAAACAGGCCCCTACTAAATACAGAATGAGTCACAGTCACGGGTATTTTCTAATGATCAGATAACAGAATTAATATCATACTAAGCATAGTTTATGCATAGTTTAATTCTTCTGTTTTCATCATTTCATTGTGTTTTTTTTCTCTTTTTCTATTTTTTTCTTTTTTTTTTCATCAACAACATCAAATCTGCGACTTAATTGCCGCCAATATGAATCACAATTGTATCTAATTATAAATGAACATAGCTATCTGATATGACTTTAAAGGCTCAAAAAGAGCACTTATTTAAGTCAGTTTTAAAACTTTTCTTGAATGCATCCAAAGAATCGACAGTTACTTGAGATGGGAGTAGATTGTTCCAAGGTGTAACAACCCTATTTGCAAAAGAAAATTTCCTTGCATTAATTCTTGCCAATTTAAATGGATGACCACGGGTGGACTGCAGGTTAAACTTAAAAAAATCATTGGCTTGCAAATTGTTTAAGCAATGTATAATTTTAAAGCACTCATATAAATCAATTTTGTCTCTTCGATCCTTTAATCTTTCTAAACCTAGGTAGTTCAGTCTATGTTCATAACCAACAGGTAACAACTTGCATTTATAAAACAAACGTCTAGTGAAATTTTGTTGCACTTTTTCCAAAATGTTTATATCCTTTTGTAAATAAGGGTTCCAAACTGCACTAGCATACTTGAAATTGGTCTAACATAGGACTTATATGCTCTGAGAAAATTGTATGCTCAAAGTTTGAATTGAATGTTCTAAAAATTAGTGATGTCACTCTCATAGCTTTTTTTGCTGTGATTTCACAGCGTTTAGAGAATTTCAGATCATGGGATATATAAACACCTAAGTCACACACAATTCTGTAGTTGCAAGTACCGCATTACCAAGCTTATATTTACAAATTAACTCTTTGCTATGATTTCGAATATGAAGAACTTCACATTTGTGATTAGATAACTGCAGTTGCCAGTCTTTGTGACCAGCTGTGTATTCTATCTAAATCTTGCTGAAGTCTCAAGTTTTGAATGTGGTAATCTTTAGATGAAGATTTTACAAACAACTTTATATCATCTGCAAAGAGTCTAATTTGTAGAAACTCCCAACACAATCAACGGATTTCTGATTAATATATGTAACCAAAAACAAAAATGGACCTAAAACAGAACCCTGAGGAACTGAACTTCTTACAGGAAATGATTTGGATACTGAGTTATTAATTACAACTTTAATTTCCCATATTTATTTTGATAGTATATGTTCTTGGTCAGTTTACGTATTGCTCTTTCGGGATTTTTCGATTTGTGCAATGTTTTGATATAAAAGAGCGATCTTATCTGCCCTTTGATACGCAATACTCATACGCCTAAAATTACCCAAGTCCCAAATCAATACTGATACGTACGTGCAGCCCCAAAAGTCACCAAAAGGTTTGCTGATGACTAAAATAAATTGAACGATATTCGGTTTTCTGATAATCTCAGTTTTGTTTCGCTTTTTAAATCTTCGTTTATGTTATAAGCAACCATAAAATACCAACGCTTACGTCAAGGATGAACTTTAAAAGATACGGGGTCTTTGGAGCTACAAGCAGGGAACTTGGAGCCATCAAAAATTTTCGGGAACTTGGAGCCACGAATGATAGGAATTTAGAGCTACAGTATTAAGAAAAAAATTGTCTGGGCTTAAATTTAGGCTTTGCTTAGGCTTAGGTAAACGTTTTAGCGATTTTGCTTACGGCTCTAAGTTCCCTATTTTTGGCTCTAGGGTTTTTGGCTCTAGGGTTTTTGGTTTTTGGCTCTATTTTTGGGTCTAGTTCTAAATTCCCTAGGCTCCATCGATCCTAAATTGTCTGAAATATGCTTGCATCCTTTCTGATGAGTTCTAGAAGTGAGTGCCGGGGGCCACAAGTTGAGCAGTAACACGTCTTTTAACAAAAAGCAGCTTTTTTCAAGAAAAACCATGAATATGTGCGTGCTAAATAGTGATGTTGACCCGGAGCTCCGAGCTCCGGAACTCTGGAGCGGAGCTCCGCCGTACAACCTCGTAAATAATTAAAAAGTGATGCCATAAATTATTTTTTCAAAATTTTTTTGTAAATTAAATTTTTTTCAAAACTTATTTAAAACGCTAGAAATAGTCCTAAAAATGCAGATGAAGTAACTTTAAATGTATTGCAAACTTAAATAAGCCTAAAATCGGTCGTTTAAGAAGCGAAGCTCCAGAGCTCCGGAGTTCTGGAGCTCTCTCCGCTTTAAATGGTTGGAGCTCTGGAGCGTAATATTAAAGGGTAGGAACATAAATAGCGCTAATAGTGTCTCTAACACATAATGCTCCGAAGCTCCGGCCATTTAGACCGCAGGGCGCTCCAGGAGTTGCTTTAAAAGCGGAGCTCCGGAGTTAGGAGCTTCCGGAAACATTACTAATACCGTGCAATGTCAAGTAAAACTGCAATCTCGACAGCGGATTAGGCACATACTCATGAAACATAATGGCTGTAATGACAAATGACCATTCTTGGTTTATAGTACAGACAACAGCAGTATCTCATATGACGTCAGGATTTTAAGGACCCTCAAAATGTCATATAGTATTCGTAATTACGTCATATATGTTTTGCTCTGTGGGAATGGTTGTGGAAGGAGCTGTTTTAGCCAATTAGCGCTTGGGAAAAATTGATCTCCAATGAATAAGAGATCTCCATTTTTCGTAAGCGCTAATTGGCTAAAAGTGATTCTATAACGTCATAACTCTGTGAAGATATTTAACACTGAACAACTTCCGTTTAAATGGGAGGGTTTTGAAATTCGTGTCGTGATAGTGCAGACAAGAGCAGTATCTCATATTGCTTGCAATTGTAGTGAGTGGACGCGCAATATCACTTGTCATTCTCAGCTTCTCAGTTTAGTCCGTTTGAGGTTAATGACATTAAGTTGAGTGGGTGTTAGACACCGTGACGTTTACTGCGGGTTTATATTTTTTAATTATATTTTATGGTATTTATATTTTTCACCCATCGCGATATACAAGCTGCCATATCTTGTCAGGGAGGCAGACGAGTGTTTGATTGGCACATAATAGTAATAGAAAATATCCAACCAGTAATTCGATACCGGTTTTGTTTAATCTCAAAATCTGTTTTTTTATTATCCAAAAAGTTTTATTATCCAAAAGCTCTGGAATTTTTTAAAAACAAATTGACATGAATATTATTTTGTAATTAATATCAGTATTTTTATATTTTAGTAACATATAAATTATTAATTAATCAAATACAAAGTATCAGTGTTGTGATATTTTTATTCGCGATTAGTATAAAGATTAAGGGCGGAGCTTTGCATCTTCGAAGCTTGTTAACTTCTTCTGTTTTAGACGCCCAGAACGTTTTTGAATTTTTAGCTAAATTTCATGTGTATTTTATATTGTTTTAAAGCTTATATCAATGCAATGTATTTATTATTTCACTTATTTCATTTATTCCTGTGCTAATTTAAGTTCATTTTAAAAGCCTGATTGACCATGGTAAATAAATACTGTTATATGTAGTATTTGGTTCCGGAGTTGGTGCTGAGTAACATTGGCCTTGCGTATCCTGCTTGATGCAAAATATGTAAACTTTTAAAAAGTTTTAAAATCTGCCTTTCTAGTTGGAATTCGATTACGATTTTCACGATCAAAAAGTTTACAAACTTTACAAACAAATTTTAGCATTTTCCTTATATTTACGAATTAAAAAATTAATTTTAGACTTGTGAATAGTGGCATATTATGCAATCCTTGGATTCAGGATCTAGAAGAAAACAGCTAAAACCGGCCAAACTGGATTCCACAACTGGTAAGAAATTGGGCAATCTTTAAGAACACACCGTTAAAAATAAAATTTATTATATTTTAAATACTTCACATAAATAACCCATTTTTTCTAGGAAGTCGAACTAAAACGGATTTAGGGTAGATGGAGTCGGGGGAACTTGGAGCTGTAAATGGGGAATTTAAAGCAGTAAGCTGGGAACCTCAAGCCGAAAGTAAAAATTTTTAACACCTAAGATGTAGCAAAGCCTAATTCAAGCCCCAAACCAAATTTTTTTTAAACTTCTAAGTTTTCTTCTCTCGTAGTTCCAAGTTTTTAAAAATTTTCGATGGCTCCAAGTTCCCTGATTGCGGCTCTAAAGACCCCGTACCCTGAAACCTAAAAAATAGACTAAACATTATAATTTTATTCAATAAAAAAGTTTTTTTTAGGAATACCGAAAATTTAAAAAAAAAAAAATAATTTTTCGTCAGTCAGCGTATATAATTTCTGTGTACCGACTACGATCTAGTTCACCCCTGAGTGACAAGTGGTAAGTGAATTCGCTTTAACACTCAGTGACAAGTAAAGTGACAATTCAACGTTGCAAACGCGCGCGGTTAATGCGTTTTCATTTGTCCCTTAGGTGTGAACTAGGCTTTACCAGTTGTACTAATTAAAAAAAATGTCATACCATGAAAAAAAGACTAAAACATTTTTATTATGGAAATTAACTTCTAAACAGGTGTAAATTAAGTTTAACTTTAAAATGCACAAAACTTAAAATAACTATTGAAAATGTTTGAAATAAGTCAAAAAATTTACTTTGGTTTTAGTCCTAAAAAGACTTTGCGTCGTTACTATATCAAAATGAGCCACAATTCGTATAAAATACATACGGAAGTAACTCATTTTGGATTTTAAACACCACCCTATAAACTCTGAAATGAGTGACAGTGTATTTTATAATGACTATGATTTATTTTGCCGTAGTGACGACGTTTGATTTGCTCGGCTTTTCACTGATATTAATAATTTAAAATAGCCGACTTCGTGATTTATTTGTAATTTATAGAAATTGTACATATACTTTAATAATTTTTTTCATAATATCAATAGTTTTCAAGATCCGGTAACTGCCGCAATCAGATAAAATAAAGTTTCGATGAGCGATTAAACGACAGTCTTCCGATGCATATCGGATCTGTTTAAAAATAGTTTTTTCCGAAAATAGAAAAACTTAAAATCAGATAAATTCAGGTTTGATGAGCGATAAAAGAACTGTAAAACCGCAGTTTTTTTTATTTTTATCGAATAAAAATGTTGTGAGAACAGAAACATTTAAAATTTCAAACATTGAAATTGGTATACTTTTAGGCAGTTTAACTCATGCAAAAGTCTTTCCGTTCCCTAGTTGATTTCATGCTTTTCAAAAGCAACGAAAACAAGTTTCAAAACCATTTTTCGGAAAAATTCAACAAATGGCGAAATAGTGTTTAAAATATTAAAACATAACATGATTTTCCCACAAAAGGTGGAAAATGTAGAACGTTGTTTTATTTTACGTATAACACTATCAATTAATCAAAATAAAACATTAGTCTTATAAGAAACATACAGATTGAAATTAATATTTCATTTTGTTATGTTGTAAACAACCTAAATTTGCGTGTTCATTACATAAATTTTTTTTTATTACCTATGTTTTTCAATTAGCGTGCATGAATGAATCCTCACGTGCGTTTGTATATTTATGTGTGTATGCATGCGTGCGTGTATTCGTGGTGTGATGCGAGTTTGTTTGTAAAAAAATGACGGTGGTTAAATAAATATTTCACAACGCTTATATTGTGTTAATTTTAGAATTACTATTTTATTCTTTAACCATGATTGGCGCGGGAGAGCCACGGAGCGATTTAGCTCCACCGCGCCGCGCCAACCATTATTAAAGAACGTGGGTAATTTATGAAATTTATAATCTTTTTCTTCTTATTCTTATTCCTTCGCGCTTGTCAAAGATTGCTGTGAGTATAATTTTTAAATTGCTATTGCATCAGACTGATCAGACTATGGTAAAATGATAATTTTCCTGTGTAATTAGCTCGCCGTATAACCGTAAACGTATCATTATCATGATGGTACCATTTTTTTAAGTGAACAACTGCACAAACCAGATGCTTATTTCGTATCGTCCAAATATGTCACTTATACTGGTCCACATTTTTTCTGTTTAAATATACGGCCAAGGTAATCTTTTTCCTGCTCTATTCTTAGAGCATTTTTCAAAGCTAGTTACTATATTATTAAAGTTTTGTTAATTAAAATCAATGACCTTTCCGCATAAAAGTTTTTCGTTTTAGAAAATCCGCAGTGCAGCAAGAACGTTAAAAGTCTGGAAAAAGAGATCAAATTGGAAGTGAACGACGTCACCGAAGAAGTTTCCATTACGGAAAATGATTCGGTGGAAAATACTTCACCGAAAAGCGCTTCAGCCATCGGCGTCGACATAATAAAAGGGTCGACTTTCGGGCCCTTCCCCGCCACTCTCACCACGAAAGTCGGCGTGAAAGATCAGGATTTTGTTGTAAAAGTAGGTTTTTTTTTGACTAAAATTGTAATTTTTTTTGCCTTTTATCCGATTTCAAGGTATTAGGTCGTCAGGATCAGCTGACGTTTTTGGGAGTTAAAGACAACATTTTTGAAATAGACTTTGACTTTCTTCACAGTTGAAAAAAAATGAAGCCTGAATCTTAAAATCAAACTGCAAAATAAAGCCAAAAAGTAATAGAATTATAAATTTCAATCTTTCATCGGTCTAAAGTGGTCAGGTTTGAAGTCTTTTATTTGCTTCATCAACTCCTATTTTCTTCAAATTCTAATAAAAACGTGTCTTCAAAATATTGATTTTTACAGCGATCGGAACAGTTTGTTTTTACAATAAATAAATTTTTTCTGTTAAATAGACTGATTTTCAAAATTTTTAGCAGTGAAATATTGTTTGGTTTTCTAAACTAAATTCTTGTTAAAAGTAACCTTCTGATAAAACTGTTGAAATTGTTTTAAAAAGCATCATTAAATTCAAACGTAATCGTTTTTTTTTTAATTTTTATGTTGGTTATTTTTATGTATATACAATAAATGGGATATTTTTTTGAAAAGTTTAATAATGAAAGCAACATGCGATTAATGTTAATGTTTCCCGGAGCTCCGAAGCATAGTTTTAGTAGAGTCCGGGTCACCCCAAAAACACCAATACTGCGCCTCACTTTTTGTTAGATTTCTGAATAGGTAAAAAATTAATAATGCCATATGTTTGTAAACTAAAGTTTGCTTTGAACTTATTAAAAACGTAAAATAAGTCTAAAAACGCAATTAATATAACTTAAAACATATTTTAAGATAAATGGGGGGCAGGGATGGAGCTCCAAAGACACTTTCTGTTTATCTAGCAGGAACTCTGAAGCTTCATATTTGAGGATAGGCGTAGGTACATTATGTATTTATAATCTAACACCTAAAACTGTTTGCACCACAGAAGCTAATAGCTGAAAAGTGGCAAGATATGAGTTAAACATCAGCCAATGTTGGTTTGTGAAACCGGTAAATTCTAAATCCGTTTTTTAAAAAAAATTGGTAAAAAAATACCACTTCTCCACTTTTAAAGTTTATTTATTTTGCTTAAATTGTGATATACAAAACTGAATAATCAGCACAAAAGAGCTAAACAACTCATATTAATAATATCAATTTAATCGGACTGAAAATAATCGGACTAAAAATAAAAAAAAATTTCTGCGCCGCGACTTGATCTTAAAGGTTCAGTTCTACTCTACTACTACTTCAGTTCAGTGCATTCCTCCACTGCGCCATTACGGTACGGGGTCTTTAGAGCCACAAGCAGGAAAATTTTTGGAAACTTGGAGCCACGAGCAATGGGAACTTGGAGCCTTACGAAAAAATTGGTTTAAGCTTAAATTTAGGTTTCGCTTAAGCTTAGGTACACGTTTTAGCGATTTTTATTTTTGGCTCCGAATTCCCAACTTAAGACTCCAAGTTCCCCACTTACGGCTCCAAGTTCCCTATTTTTGGCCCCAAGTTCCCAAGGCTCCATTGACCCTAAATCGCCATTACACCCACTTTTTTTTACTCTGCAGAGTAGAAGGTACGGGGTCTTTAGAGCCACAAGCAGGAAACTTGGAGCCATCGAAAATTTTTGGAAACTTGGAGCCACGAGCAATGGGAACTTGGAGCCTTACGAAAAAATTGGTTTAAGCTTAAATTTAGGTTTCGCTTAAGCTTAGGTACACGTTTTAGCGATTTTTATTTTTGGCTTCAAGTTCCCAACTTAAGGCTCCAAGTTCCCCACTTACGGCTCCAAATTCCCTATTTTTGGCTCCAATCCTAAGTTCCAGCTCCAAGTTCCCTAGGCTCCATCGACTCTAAATCAGATTAAAACACGCTGTATAAAAATTTTTCCACGTGAGATTCATTGGTTGAAATTTTTTGTTTTTAGATACCCGATCGCAATGGGATTTCTCACAGTTTCTGGATAGAAGACGAATCGCACAGGAAATGGCTGGAGCAGTTGAAAATCGCCAAATCCGCCGACAACTCAAATTGCCGGCTGACTTTTCGCAGTAGGTTATAGCTTTCTTTTATTTCAAAATATTTTTATAGATTTCAAAAAAAAAAAACACTTAAAACGGGGTTATAAATCTAGTGAAAACTTGAATTAAATTAACAACGCAATAGGTAAAATTTTCTCCTACTAAGATAGAATGACTTTTAATTGCTGGTTGTGGTGCAGTGGTAAAACATTCATCTGCCATAGTGAAGGTCTAAGATCGAGTCCTGACTGAGATACATACGCTTTATTGTGAAAATATTACCGTTTGATGATATTGTAATGTATAGTAATATTGTAATATTGTAATGTAATATTGTAATGGAATATTGTAATATATTGATTGCGCAGTTATGTAGCGTCCAGTAATATCGGCCTTGCGTTGTGCGAAATAAATAAAAATTACTTGAATCATGGGCAATAATTGAGTAAATTTTCAGTAACTCCGCTTCTTAATTAAGTAACCTTAAACCTCTTAATACGGTATTTTAATAGCAAATTCAGAAAGAATATTACTTTTTTAACATTTAACCGTATTACGCTTTTTTTTAAAATATATACTATAGCATTACATATGTAGTTAAATTTCGCTAAATTATCATAAGAAGAACACAGATTTGCGAAGATACGGCGTTCTTAATGTTTTCAAAACCTAGAGCTTAGGAAATCAAAAGTTGTGCTTATTTTAAATTTTGGACTTGATTTGAAATTGATTTTGAACTTTTCCTTTGTATTAACGCAATAAGTAGGTTCAGCATCAAAATCATGATAAATAGCTGCAGAAATGCCGATAAAAATTCCGATCGGATCGTGTTATCGATTGCAATTCAACAAAAATATGAATATATTATAAAGTCTGATTTAGGGTCGATGGAGCCTAGGGAACTTGGAGCTGGAACTTGGAGCCAAAAATAGGGAACTTGGAGCCGTAAGTGGGGAACTTGGAGCCTTAAGTTGGGAACTTGGAGCCAAAAATAAAAATCGCTAAAACGTGTACCTAAGCCTAAGCGAAACCTAAATTTAAGCTTAAACCAATTTTTTCTGAAAGGCTCCAAGTTCCCATTTCTCGTGGCTCCAAGTTCCCAAAAATTTTTGATGGCTCCAAGTTCCCTGCTTGTGGCTCTAAAGACCCCGTACCTAAAGTCTAATCACATTTTCGAATTAAAAAAAATTTGTCTCGCTTTAAAATTAAAACAAATACATCGAAATTACTGAAGGCACTTCGCAAGAAAACAAAATTTTCTTTTTAAATTGGAAGTGTTTATTTAAATTTTAAAGGTCAGAAAGAATTTTTCGTTAGTGTTTAATTAGAAATCAAAAATTTTTTGACCATTCTAAATTTTAAGTACATTTCCGAATTAAAAAACAAACAAAGAAACTATTTTTCTTTCGTTTTAAAAATAAAAAAATATATCGAAATTACTAAAGAAAATACGATAAGCAAGAAAGTTTTTTCTCTTTAAATTAAAAGTTTTTTAAACTTAAACTATTTAAGTAGCCATAGCGGCTCTGTGTGTTCTCTCCCTTTATTATACTTCTCAATATGTTGCAGTTTGGGACTTTATACGTTTATTTTTTTATAAAAAACAAATTTGTTTCTTTTACAAATAGTTAAAGTAGCATGTAAACAACTTAAAGAAGTGAAGTTTAAATCAACCGAACCTAATCATGATTGTAAATAATCTTTTTATTGCTTTACATGGTACGTGATATATTTTACTAATAATCTTTATGTGTGCGATTCAAGTATGTTTATATGTATATGTATATATATCAATACTGCTTCGTGTGTTTACTATAAATAAAGGATTTTTTCATTCAACTTTTAAGGTCAGAAAGAATTGTTCGTGACCGTTTCGGAAACGGTAAATAATGTTCTGGATTTGCGCGCCGCTTTCGATCTTCAGATGGAATCCGGGGAAAATAACAACAAAATTACCAGACCGGCAGTCAACCCTGTGAGCAGGGAGAGAAGTAATTTTTTCGATTTTATTTTTAATTTTTTATAATTTTTTTTGCTCTTTATTATAGGTATTTAATACAGTAGAAGTGTTTTGAACTGACATTTTCTGTCGGTTTTGAATAGATTTTTGTAAAACCAATGGGACAGCTAATACAAGAGTTATCATTGAGTTAAATGTAAATCTATGATTTTTTTTTGACGTCAGTGGGAGGTAGTGAGTTTGATAAGCGCCGAAAATGCCCAGGATTTCAGTTTCGGTAACTTTAATAATATCTTGGTCTACCTAGGTTCTTTAAACAATATCTAATTACTTTTATCATTTCTTACGTTTATTATCCTTCCAAATTAAAAATAAACAAAAAAAATTGTTAGGGATTTCGATTTACATTTTACATAATTTGTCCAATATGCGTTTTTCCACAAAAAAACTCCCCGCCTTTTTAAGGCCTCATTTTCTAACAAAAAAAACCTCCCCGCCTTTTTAAGGCCTTATTTTCTAACAAAAAAAACTCCCGCCTTTTAAGGCCTCATTTTCTAACAAAAAAAACTCCCCGCCTTTTTGAGGCCTCATTTTCTACGGATAAACCCCATGTAAAGTTAATTCTAAGAGTGCGTTCGCACCTGTCGAAGCACCTTATGTTTTGTTAAAAAAACACGCAAAAACTACTGAGTGTATATTACTATTACTGAACTAAACATTAATGAATTATAACTGAACGACCACCAGGTTTATGAAAACTAAACCGCCCTGTATGCAAATTATTTCTTACGTGAGATTCTTTGATTTCAATTAAATTTGAATACGTTTTTAGAATTTCTCTGCCCAAACTGCCCGACCGCATTTAGCACCAAGACCACGCTGGACGCTCACCAGAAATTCTATTGTCAAAACGTGCCGAGCACCGCGGCGGGGAGCCGCAATTCCAACACGCCTTCCCCTTCGGACAGCGCCCACCACGCCACCAGTAAGTATTATAAAATCAAATATAACCTGCACGTCTTTTCAGTAAGCAAATTATCCGTTTGATTTTAAGCTGACTCTTAATTTGCATATAACTATACACAGCGGTGGGCAAAAACACGCCCGCTCCATGGGTAAGCGCATATCACGCCACCAGTAAGTATTATAAAATCAAATACAACCTGCACACCTTTTAGTACGCAAATTATCTGCTGGATTCGGTTTGCTAAATCCTGCTAATAATTTACATATTATTATGCATCAAGGCGGGCGGCCGCAAATCAAAAAAGGCCCATCACGCCACCATTAAGTATTATAAAATGAAGTATGACCTGCACATCCTTTTAGTATGCAAATTATCTGCTGGATTTGATTCGCTAAATTCGGTGAATAATTTGCATATTAATATGCAGCAATTTCAACACACCCTCACCGTCCGACAAGGCCCTTATGCCACTAGTAACTATTATTAAATGAAATATAACCTGTACATCTTTTTGGTGTGCAAATTATCTGTTGGATTTGCGTTGCTGGATTTCCGCCTAATAATTTGCATATTACTATGAATTGCCACGGGGAGCCGCAATTCTAACACGATTTTCCCCTTCGGACAGCACCCATCACGCCACTAGTAAATATTACAAAATGAAGTATGACCTGCATATCCTTTAACTTTGCAAATTACTACTGGGTTTGGTTAATAGTTAATTCGCCTAATAATTTGCATATTACTATGCAAGTCCTATTCCAACACGTCGTGGATAGCGGCCATCACGTTTATTACTAAATGAAGCAGAGATCTGCACATTTTTTTGTATGCAAATTATCTGCTGGATTTGGTTTGCTAAATCCGGCTAATAATTTGCATAATTTGCATATGTTTGTGGAAACTATTGTATTGCCTGCACATGTTTTGGGATGCAAATTATATATAGGATTTTGTTACTAAATCTGACCAATAATTTTTATATTAAAACATTTGCAGGTATGGCAGTAGTTTCGGTTTAGCTAACCAGTTTATATTTATTATACTTTAATATGTTTACGGAAACTACTGTATCGCCTGCACACCTTTTTTACCGTGCAATTTATCCGGAAAAAGTACTTTTCTAAATCGGACTAATAATTTGCATAATTAAAAACTAATTGGCATAATTACTGCATAATAATCACAGTAGCTTCGGTGTAACAAACTATCTAAGATGTTTTACTTTATGTTTGCTAAAATGGCTGTATCATCTGCATATCTTTTTAGTCTACAAATTATATGGTAGATTTAGATTACTAAACCGGCTAAAAATTTGCATATTAAAAATATACATAAAAATTGCTGGTTGCGAGAAAGTTACATATTTTGGTTTAATGTATTTCGTTTTCATTACTACTGTAGTTTTTAGTATTTGGCAAATATAAACTCTCAGTTTGTCTATTTCTTATGTATGTCCCTGTCTGAGACAAAATAAAGATAAGATAAGATAAGATTTATTTTCTAGTAAGTACATACATACTATAGGTTACAAAATGGCAACCCAGTTGGGTTACACAAAAATAAAAAAAATACAAAAATAAGCATAAATACATCATAAATATCACAACAGAAGTCCTGGCTAACTATAAAAGAATGACTGAAGGCTTTAATTTTAAAGCTCTTGCTTAGTCATTTTTAGGTTAATTTATCTTTGTTTTATAAAGAATTTTTAAAAATATGTAATGATTTAGCGTCAACTTGACTCTGATTTAGGGAATTCCATTTATTTTGTACTCCGTTAAAAAAACTATATTTTCTGCAGTTAACTCTAGAATAAAAATAAAAATGCAATACAGTACCCTGTACGCAAGGCATAACCTATATCTACGTTTGTGCAATATTTTTTTAGCTCCGAAACGTCAGAAAACCTCCCCGATCCCGACGAGACCTCCGATTCCTTTCTTACCACACCAGGGAATGGGTATGATTCCGACCGTATTCGGATTCCCGGGAGTTTTGCCGAATCCCCTCATCCCTAACGGTGTTAACGGAATGCACCCGGTAATAATAATAATATTAATTTTTAATTGTAATGATTTTAAATTATAAGAAAGTATAATAATTCTGCCAAGTCCTTTTATCAACGGCGTAAACGGGATGCACACGGTAATAATAATTATAGTTATTTTATAATATTATATTTAAAAAAACAAAAGCGGTATAAGGATATAATTTTATTGATCCTGGAATTTGGTTTATATTTTGACATATTTTAACCTTATATTAACACGAAATTTTATTTGTCTCTAAAGCTAGATTCATATAAAACGATAATATAAACACAAACAAAAATTTTTCTCGGCGGTTTTTTTTAAACTTTTTGTAAATATTTTCTTTTATTTAAAGCATACAAAATTGCAAAAAACTGAAGCATAATAATTTACTAGGTTCCGCAAATTGAACAACAAGCGGCACCCAGTACTATTCTTCTCCCTGTGGCTACCCACGATGAAATGGGTTTAAAAATTCTTGGCCATCCTCAAACCGTGATTCCTGTTGCAGTTCCAAAGGCAGACAATTTTCCATTTCCAGGTAATCATTTTTTTTGTTTTTACATAGTAATTTTTATTTTAAATAACTTGTATAATTTAATATAAATAATAACGTTATATAAATTTTTGAAAAAATTAAATTCTGCTTATTTGCATTTTTTTAATTAACTAAAAACAGATATCCTACTTTTGTGGGTTTTTAAAATAAAAAAAAATGTCTTTAGATAAAATTAGATTTTCTTTATTGGTTGATCTGGCAAAACTGATTAATACTAGAGAATTTCAATCATTTTTTTGCGCAGGAAACCGACTTTTTAGGTCAAAATCTAACTTTGGAAAAGGCCTGGCTCCCTTTGAGCGTCAATTTCGCACCCAGTATTCAACTAAGTCCGTCGTCGATGGAAAGCGGTGGTGGCTCTTTGTTTTCGCTTGGAATGGTAGTCAAGAGTTCTCGGACGCCCTCTCGGGACTTAACGGAACCCGCTCGACCTCCAACCGGACCCTTGGAAGGTCAAAAATCCCGCGTTTCCGCCGCAATCCTTAAAAGGAAAGCGGAACCGATCGATTTAACCGTGCATTCCGCCGTGGTTCCGTTGGCTGACGGCTCGGAGTTGCTCCAGGCTGGTCTCTCCGCTTCCAGAAAGACATTGACGGTCCCGGCTGGGAAGTACCCCTGCGAGCGTTGTGGTATTTTGTTTTCTAGTCTCAAAACGTTGGAAGGTCATCAGATGTATTATTGCAAGCCTCAACCGGCAGAAAAAGACGAAAACAATACGCACAATTCGAGGTGAGAGTTTACATTAGAAGTTTTTAGTTTGTAGTATGTTTTTTTCTTTTTTGTAAGTCCTTATAAAAAACTGTAAATAATAAGCATTATATATTTATTTATATTTTACCTTTTAGGGATTCCGATTCATGTATTTATTTAGCAAATTAACTTAGAATTTTAAAATATTTTTGAATGTAATATAATTTTGAAAGTATGAATTGAATTCAGTTTGAAACAAAGAAAAATAGGGCAAAACTGGCAAAAATTTTGTAAAAATTCTGAATATTTTTTTGTATTTGTTATGTTTTCAAGCACGAGGGGAGGGTGTATTAAAGCGGGGAACGTAAAAGCCACTAATAAAGCGTAGGAAATGGTAAAAATTCGCCAGAACATGCAGTGGTTTAGTCTTAACCCTTTTCCTTTCTAAAAAGCGTTGCAAATCCGCAGAAGGTATTCCGCGTCAGTGCTGCACTGTGGTAAACTCTGCGTCTCAACGGGCGGCGGGCCTTCGGGACGTGGAGTTTAACACTGAGCAGCACTACATCACATACTGCAATCGACTGCAAAAGCGTATAAAAATCTACAATAAATAAAATAATTTAATTATTGAATTTTTTTAAAACAAGGATTTAAAATGTAGCCGTAACACAACAGTTACAAAATAAAAAAAAACTCATTATTTATTAATTCCTTAAGACACCTCGAATTCAACCGGAGGCCGTAATCAGTAGTAAAAAAATTAAAACAAAGCTAAAGAATAAATTATGAATTTATAAATTAATAATAATTATTATAAAATAAATTATAGAATTTACATAAATATGTTTATAAAATTTATGGAATTATAAAGAAACTATAAATTTCGAGAATAAATTATGAAAGTAAACATAATTTTTAGATGCAGCTCTGCCAAAAGTGAAACGCAGGACGGAGCAGGGAGCGGATCCTCCGCGGGTCGCCCCTCCCCTCCGGAGTTGAAATGCCAGTTGTGCGATCACGTGGCGCCGAACAACAGCCAGCTGGTCCAGCACGCCAGAACTGTCCACGCCGTTATCCAGGGCTACATGTGCCAGCTGTGCGGCTATCGCGGGTACTCAGTCCGGGGTATGAAGTCCCACATGAAGACCCACTGCCGGGTGGACGGGGACGGTCGGAGCGGGGAATTGGATGGACTACTTCGTTGCCAGACTGTCCAGCTGGCGGCCGCCGATATGGCCTCACCGCCGGCTAGCAGCGACGCTTCCGGTAAAGGGACGCCGGCCGCGGGAAGCCCTCCGCCGACCTCCGTGACGGAAAATAACGCCCCAGGCTCCCCGATCCCTTGCGAGCACTCGGAAGAGTCGGACCTACACGACTGTCCCGCGGGGAAGCTGGCGAACTCGGCGGACCTGACGAGGAAGGGTTCGGCGGGAGTCCATGTCTGCCAGCTCTGCAGCTACTCCTCGCCTTACAAGGGCAACGTCAAGCGCCACGCCGTTCTCGTGCACAAAGCGGAAAACGGAAATAAAACTGATTGAAAAAGTGTAAAAAAATTAAAAAAATAATACAACAACTATTCCTCTCCCAACAAGGTTATTATCGAACGCCCTGTTGTCCTGGGGAACAAAGCAAAAAGTGGAAATGGAACTGATTGAAGAAGTGCAGAAGCTTTTCATTAGTTCTAATCTTGGAAGGTTTTCGGACTTAAAACGGATGAAGGAAGTGCAAAATGTTACAATTTGACCAAGGTGTACCAGGAAGTTTTTAATCGTCTCGTTTGTAATTCATCCTGATGCACAAAACGGGAAACAAATATAAAACCAATTAAAAAGTGCACAAAGTTTCAGTTGGAACTATTCTATCAGCTTTTGCGTCAAAATACTTTATTTATCTAACGTTGGGTTGGCTATTCTTCAAAAACACACCATAAAACTAAAATAAAAAAAAAACATTCTGATAAAATTTAGCTTGATTTTAATGTTTTGCTTAGGTTTCTTCAAAAAGGTCTACAGTTTTTGATTAAGGTATTTCACGGGTTTCATTATAAATTTATGAGTTTCTATGTTTTATCATAATAATAAAAGCATTTTTTTATTTTAAAAGTGTGTTCTTAAAGAATACAAAAAGGTTGAATATGATAAGAGTTTCATTAAAGTCAGATAAAAATAATTATTATAATTATATCATATTCCCTGCCAGATTTTTATGCCAATATATTGTTTTGTCAATGCGTTTGTTAACATTTTTACGAATTCAAGCAAAATTAATCGTGTATCTGTTGTTATAAAACAAGATTTACTAGCCTTTATAAGAACTCTTCTTTGATCAAGAATTTGAAAACTACAAAACCCCTATGTCGATAAACTGAAGATTTACATGTTTTCTGTATAATAAATTATTTCACTTTTTTAAAGTGCATTTTTAGCATATTTTTCAATATAATCAAACATATTAAATCTCTTGATGCAATGAATTCGAAAAAAAGTCAGCATTAGGATGAGTAAGAACTTTTTACTGACAAAAAATGCCAAAAATAACACCATCGTAAAAAAAACGATTAAAATGAGTTGATTTGGGTTCACGATAATTTTAAAAAACATATAGAAAAAACTTTAACACTGAAGTGTAACGTACATATATAGTCAATTTAGAACAATTTGTATAACTCGAAGCTGAGAAATTTTTGTTCAGGCTGATTAAAGCTAAAGTTCTAAAGTATAGCTAAAAATCTGATGTAATGAAAAAAAAGTCGTGGTTCATAAGAAGGTCAAAATTTTTTGGTTCCAAGGTGTACAGTTAAACGTTTTTTTTACTTTTCATTGTGCACTCTGAAGTTTTTAAATATTTTGTATTATGTGCTGATTTGAAGATATTTCGGCAGTTGTGAATTAATTTGATATTTATATTTATTTACGTTTCAAATAAATACTCATTCGGAAGTGTATTATCCTGGCTGAATTCGCAGTATATTTTAAACTTTATTTATTTTGCTTAAAGGTGCGGAGCGGAGTCAAAATTTTTGTCTTTGATTTTAATAATTTGTTTGTGAAAACCTTACTCCTGCCCCCAATAGCCCACAAAAATTTTTTCTACAAATTGTTTCCGGTGATTCAGGAGTTATGACTCCCCCAAAAAAAAGGTTTTTCCACAATTCTGTACGTGAAAGATTGCTCAATATATATAACAATTTAAGTTACAAATTATGCACTCAAATAAAGTGATACCTTGATCGTTTTTATTGGTGCAGTATTTGTCTGGATATTGCGTTTCTCGTACAAAAAAACCCTCGATTTTTTCGCTAAAAACACAAAGTGAAGGAAAAAAAAGTTGGGAAACTTCATAAGATCACTGGCGTCGTTTGGTGTTTTTAACAAAAAAATCGCGGGTTTTTTGTACGGGAAACTTAATATTTCGATAAAAACTGCACCAATCTTAACGATCAAGGTATCAAATTAAATTAGATAGTAGCCGCTTTCTTTGAATGCATAATTTGTAAAATAAATAGCTATATTCATTCAGCAAATTTTTACGTACAGAATGGTCGAAAAAACCATTTTTGGGGGGTCATAACTCTTGAACCACTGCAGATATTTTGTTAAAAAATTTTTGTGGGTTATTGGGGGCAGGGGTAAAGTTTTCACAAAAAATTATAAAATTTGAAGACAAAAAGTTTAACTCCGCACCGCACCTTTAAGGTAGCATTCGCAAGACCAAGATTACTCAGCGCTAGCCTTTTAACCGTATAGTATTGACGCATCGTAGTTAAATCGCTCGTCATGTAAGTATATCCGGCACCCAGCACGATATTTACAATAATTAAACGGTGATGTGTGGTTTTGTAGTAATTACCGCGCTGGATGCAGCTATACTCACATGTTAAATGAAAAGATAAGCGGTTTAATTAGGATAAATTTATACATAACAATACCATGATACAGTTGATATTATCACAGTGTAGCATGTCTGGAGTCGAGTCTCGATCTCGGGACCTTTATTATACGCAAAACAAACGTTCTACCACTGCGCCACAACAATATTGTACAAATCATCATACTACGACACAAATAGTCACAGTGTTTACAAAATAAACGTGATTCTGACTGAATTGATTTTTCTTTGAGAAATCTGATTTAAATTAAACAAAGAAAAACAGGTTAAACGTTTATTGTCGACATTTAAGGTAGAACACCACAGTTAAGACGATTTTTACTAAAAGTTAGATATCAACTTAGATATTAATTTTTCTCTGAAAAAAATATAGTGCGATCGAAAGCTCAAATTATGATGTATCCAACGGTAATAGTTTTATCGTTTACCGAATGTTGTATTTCGAGATATAGTTTGATGAATTTAAAGCTCAAAAAACAGTTTTTGGCCATTTAAAAAATTTGATTCGCTCAGTTTTTCCTGCAATTTTATAAAAAGTTAATGAAAAATAGGGGGCAACTTTTAGATGTGGTTTGGAGTAAAACGTAATTCAAAATTTTAAGAAAATTAAAAAAATCTATGTTTTTAAAAGAAAAATCAAATAAAAAATCCTGAATTAGTTTTTTAATCAAATACAATTCAAAGTATTAAATAGACTTGTGTCTAACTATTTCCAAACTTTCATTAAAATCTGAGCGAATCAAATTTTTTAATTTTCATTTAAATTTTTTTGATTTGACGCCGAGAAACTACATTTCGGCACGTTTGTTTAAAAGGATCTTTTACGGGTGAGACAACAGATGGGCCAGTAGCCGAGTGGTTAACGTGTCGGACTCGGATCCTCGACCCGTAGGCTGGAGTCTCTCGCAGGCAATGTTTTTAACGTCAAAATAATTTTTTTTTAATTTTTAACTTTTTAATTGAAAAAGTGTTCTTTATTCAAGATACGCTAAATGAAAAACAAAAAAAAAATAGAATATTTTTGGTAATGAATTTTTTTATAATATAATGTATTTTTGACATGTATTTTTTGGTGTCATTTAATAATTGTGGACGATAACAATAAAAAAAAAGAATGTCAAAAATTGAATGAGCAGGTCAAATTACGTTAGTAAAAATTATTTAGAAAAGATCTGCCGTCAAAATCTAACTGTGGTGTTCTATCTTAAAACCTTTGGATTTCAGCTAAATCCATGCTTAGTGAAGAGACACATCTTAATTGCAAATAATATTCAGAAATTATAATTCAATTAGGAAAATACCATCATTGTTACAAACACAAATATATATAGTATATTAAAAGACGAGTATTACAAGAAAAGAGTGTAGTAAAAAAAATATAATACATTGAAATGCTAAATACATTGAAAGGCAAAAACATCAAATTTTGTAGAATAATATTTAAATACAATAGAAAGAATAAAAAAACATGGCAAAGAAAGATACAAACAGTAAACACCCAAAAATGAAGAATAAAGCTGCGCAGTTACAAAAATTAATATGAAAAACCCAAAAATATAGTACTGGTTCATGAAACATTAATATACGAGGTTAAAAAGGAATTCAGATAAAACCGTCACAAAACAAATTAAAATTATGTTGTATATAATAATATCCTGCTTTCAATTTAAAACAATGCCAATTCAATACTATTTTATATTCAAAACTGGCTTTTCTTTTTGAATACACAAATTTTCTTTTAATTTAAGACCAAACTCACTTAAAGCTGAAGTTATTAAATTGAAATCTTGAAAGGTGCGGTGTGGGGTCAAACTTTTTGTTTTCGATTTTGATAGTTTTTTGTAAAACCTTACCACTGCCCCCAATAGCCCACAAAAATTTTTTCAACAAAATATCTACAGTGGTCCAGAAGTTAATACCCCCCAAAAATGGCGTTTTTCGACAATTGTGTACGTGAAAGATTACTCTATGGGTGTAATGATTTAAGTTAAAAAGAAAGCGGCTACTCTCTACTTTCATTTGATTACCTTGATTTTAAAATTGCTGTAGTATTTGTCGAGATATTGCGTTTATGGTACAAAAATCCCTAAATTTTTTTGCTAAAAATAGAAAGTGGCGGCAAAAATGTTGGGCAAACTTCATCAAATCAATGCCGTTGTTTGGTTTGTTTAGCAAAAAAAATTGCGGGTTTTTTGTACAGAAATCACAAAAAATTGAGGGCAAAAAGTTTGACTCCGCACCGCACCTTTTAGAAATACTGAGTTAACATGACAAGTTAATAAATGATCTGAAATAGCAAAGTACTTACTTAAATTGGTTTTACCTGTTTTAGACGAAACTCCTGTGTGTTCTTAAACCCACATGCCAAAGTGGCAGACCGTTTGACCCACATAAGTGAATGAGTAACCACTACACTTGAATTTATAAACCACAGAAGATCTCAAACCACAAAAACTTTTGTCTTTGAAAAGAAAGCAGGATGGCAAACGATATGAAGAGCTAAACACAATTTTCAAATTTGCCTGAGGCAAGATAGAATTAACAAAAAATACACAATTATAATTGGGTTTTTCTCAACAGTTTCTCAACAAAAACTAAAAGATTCTCATTTTTTTAATCCATGGAATTCTATGAATGATTTTTTCCTAATTTGCTGTCGCAGCTTATCGCCTTAAAATAAAATAGCCTCAATGGCTTTGCCGCCTTTAGCGGCTTTGTAGGAATAAAACCTCATGAGTTGCCGCAAAAATGTTAAAACAACGAAATGTAACTTAATTTACTTTAAATTTCTGTTTGGAATCGACCAAAGTCACATAAAAGATATTTAGGTGTGGAAAGTGCGTTTGCAACTTTCGAATCACCTTAATTTCTTGTTGGAAAACCGCGCAAAAACTATTGAACGTACTTTTACTGAACTGAACATCACGGTACCAGGGCTCCCACCGTGATTTTTCCAAAAAAACCAGATTTGGTACGAAAAAAAAACGAGATGAGTGACAAAAAACTCAGATTCCGAAATTAAAAAAAAACTTCTAATTTGTTGCAAAACAAACAACAACAGTATAAAATATCAATACTTTAATAATTTTTGTTGTAAGATTTGGCTCATCAGGACCGTAAAGTATATATGATTTTGTTAAAGAAAAAAAAGATTTCTTTGTTCTCGTGGGCGGGAAGCTTACAGCGCAAAGCTCTGCAAATTTTAAATTTTTTTTAATATTTTTTTTATTTCGGCATAAAGCAGGATACGCAAGGCCGATGTTACTTAGCATTAGCACTAATTGCGTAACCAGATACAAGATATAACAATATTAACAAGCAATATTATGACAATGCAGCTGCAGCGTGTCTCAGTTGGGACTCGATCTCGAGACCTTCCGTATGCAAGACATAAGATTTGCCGCTGCGCCACAACATTGACAAAATATGATGAAGTAAAAAAGCTTAAAATTGTAGCCTGCCAATGCCGTTTGTTGTTATAATTTTTATTACTTTTGTATTTTATAACCTAAATTTTACACAATTTCTTGGTCTTCATTAATTTGTTAGCCAGTAGGAAAATTACACAATTTGTTAGCCAGCAAGAAAGCCGGCACGAAAGCCTGCCAATTTCCCTGCGGTGCGTATTTTATAATGTATAGTAAATACACCAATGTAAGGTTTAAATGACGAAACTTTAGATAGCATATAAAAGTTATAATACTAAGTCTACAATTATAAAACGTCTTTTCCGTGAAAAAATAATTTTAATTTAAAAATCTTATTAATTTTAATTAATTCAAAAATGTTTTTAAACCAACAAAAATTTGATTTAAAATGACTACAATAACAAATTACATACAAGAAAGAATTTTCAGTTTTTACTCTTTTTCCTATCATTTCAGGAGGTTTTTTAGTTTATTTCATAAAAAAATATTGTAATAAACGCAGTTAAAAATCATAAAATGGTCTAAAATGTAGGCCCGCTGAGCGGAGCGAAGCGCGAGAAAAATTTTAAAAATTGATTGTTCTTATAATTCTCTGATTTTTAGTTTCATTGTGAAATTTATAAAGTAATCTTGAGTAAAAAACATATTGCTAGGAAAAAAACACAGAAACCCAGATTGAAACAAAAAAAACCCATATCTGGATGGAAAAGCCCAAAAGTAGGAGCCCTGCATCATACATCACAGGAAATGGCCAATTAACTGCGCGCTAACTATTGCCATATGCAAATTAAACCACATCTTATGGAATTTATTCTTTATGTGTCTTTGATTTAATTTAATTTAATTTAATTTCCATTTAATTTGTATCAATTCAAGTTAAGATTCAAGTTTTTGGCTATGAATTGCATTATTAATTTTATTTACTCTTATTTAGACTTTCTTTGCGCAATTTTGCTCAAAATTCATATGGCTCTTGGAATTCCATGATAATTTAACAACATGGCGGCGCCTTCATGAAAAATCATTCATCGAATTTCATGGATTGTTAAGAAAAAACAGCACGATGGTCAAAACCCTCCCATTTAAACGGAAATTTCTCAGTGTTAATACTCTTTACAGAGTTATAACGTTTTAGAATCACTTTTAGATTTTTAGTGCTTATCAAAAAGGAGACCTTTCATCCATTGGAGATTATTTTTTCCCAAGCACTAACTGACTTAAAATGATTCTATTAGCACCTCCCACAACCATTCCCACAGAACAAAGCCTGTATGACGTGATCACGAATACTATCTGACATTTTGAGGATCCTTAAAATCCTGACGTGAGTAATAAATGTTTTATCATTTCTTGGTAACATATTTTTAATTTATTTTGTGACGGTTTTATATAAATTTTTTAACCTTGTGTTTTAATGGTTCATGAGCCAGTAGTATATTACTTGGGTCTTTCACGTCATTTTTTGTAATCGCGCAGGTTTATTCTACCTTTTTTTGGTTTTGTATCTTTCTTTGCCATGTTTTTTATGAAAAAAAAAACGACGGCAATTTGAATATGCAGAAAGTTATCAAGGAAAATTTTGCATGCAAAAAACCTAATCTTGTTGCCCGCCATCGAGATTTAAATATTTAGTAGAAATAGTTTTAAGCCAGTTTAAACACAAAAAATTCCAGTAGCGAAATTCCAAGGCACTTTTGGTAAAATAAGTTGCCTCCATGATACTTTTCAAAAACAGAATATTCTGGCACTCTCGATTGACTAATGTTTTAATGGTTTTATCTATTTTTTAATGTAAATTTAGACACAAACAATATTTCAAATATAAAAACACAAACACAAAAAATTTTGTGATAGACGAAACTGTGGAACCCCCGGAACACCGGAACCGAAACCAGAACCGGAATTGAGATTTTTCAAAAATCCGAAATAGGAACCGGAGCTGGAATTCCAAATTTTGTCTGGAACATCTGGAACTCGAAACTGGAACTGCCCATCAAACTGCGGAACCCCCGGAACATTAGAACCGGAACCATAACCAGAATCGAGATTCCCCAAAAATTCAGAATTGGAACCGGAACTGGCATTTCAAATTTTGCCCGGAACATCCGGAACCGGAACTGCCAATCACTAAATTTTGATGAAAATAATGATGTCCATGTTAGTTTTTTAAAACATCAGTGCTGCATTCCCATACATAAGCTTTGAATTCATACCTCATTTAGCTTAAGGGATATGGGCTCCTCCTTTTTTTTAGTAAAAATGTTATGTATAATATAAGGATGTTAATGTTAAACTTTTGAAAAAAATCAAGAAAACAAAAAGCAAACAACATAATACCATATTGACTAATTAATGTGTCTTAACAATAAATTTAAGTCAAATCAAAAGCAAAATATTTTTACCTTCCGATATTTACAGGGTCCTTTTGGTGAAAATGCGTTACCCATGTAAAGACGTCCATGTTAAAATTAAACGCCTTTAAATTCGTTTTGTGGTTAGCAGAAATTAAAGAACACACAAACACACCTACAGACACAACTACACAAACACACCCACCAACACACATTACATATATAGATACAGTCCTGGTCTCGTGTAAAGCCCATTTCAAACGATGCATCGTTCAGAACGTTTTTAAACGTTTTTCGTTGACCATCGAAACAGCGTTTGAGAGAGAAAAGCATGCAAGGCTGAAAAATGTTAGTCGCGTATTTCCTATACAAGGGCGCGCTGATTTGCGGCCGTCAATAAAACCTGGGAGTGGAAAACATTAATACCGCATATTAAGTTATTATAAGCGTGTTTAAACCAACTTTTAGTTTCTATTAATATGTTTAATAATTGAAACGTGTTTCTGAAATTCTTTTACTTACTAGTATTCTACTAAACATTGAAAAGGTGCTTAAAATTAGTCTTATAAATGAAGACTTTATTGGTGAAATATCGAACGTCTTTTAATTTAAGAAACTTTACACACACCCAAAAAATCTAATTATGCTTTAAATACAATATGTTTGGTTATATCGCAAATGTAGTTTCCTTGCCAAAATTATTTAAAACATATTTAATACAATTAATGTAATAAATTAAATATTGTATTGTATTGTAAATATTAGATTAAATATACTAAAATACTAAATACCAAAATGTTTATTAACTGTTTTTAAACCATAAGCTTAACATCGTCCCAAAAGGTCAATTTATTTGGAAAATTCAAGTGTTTATTAGTTATTAACAAAATTATGGTTATTTTTAACGCACATTTGTCTATTTTGGTAAAATTATTTAAAACAAATTTTATAAACCACATTTGCGATATAAACAAGCATATTTAATTCAAAACATAATTAGATTTTTTTGGGTTTGTGTAAAGTTTCTTAAACTAAAAAACGTTCGATATTTCACCAATAAAGTGCACCTTTTGCAATGTTTAGTTGAATAACTAATAAACAAACGAATTTCAGAAACAGTTCTTAATTATTAAACCTATAAATAGAAACTTAAACTTGTTTTAAACACGCTTATAATAGCTTAATATGCGGTATTAATGTTTTTCACTCACGGGTTTTATCAAATCAGCGCGCCCTGTGTATGGAAAATACCCCACTAACATTTTTCAGCCTTGCGCGCTTTTTTCTCTCACACGCTGTGTGGATGGTCGGTTCATGGAACTTACCTCCAATGACCTCTGGTAGGGGAGGAACTTACCTCCGATGACCTCCAAAAAGTCGGAACTTACCTCCGTTACCTCCGCTAGGGAGGAACTTACCTCCCTTACCTCCGATAAGAAGGAACTTACCTACGATTGCCTTTCTTTTAATCAACCGATGGAAAAAAGGGCGTCGAGTGGAGGCGTTTCACATTATATTTGTGATATTTTAATAAAATGTTCAAAACACTACATAATAAGACATTTGTTTTTAGCACGACATAATAAGAATTAAAACAAAAATACTATTTTCAATTTTAATTTAATGTACTTTTCTAGTTTACAAGTTGAAATAATAAAATCCTTATAAGCAAAAAAAATAAAATCATATATTTTTTCTTTTTAGTTACACCTATTTGTATATATATATATATGTATGTGCATATAAATAATAAAAAAAAAACAACAAAAATCCTTTAAAAATTCTAAATAGGAAATGCATTTATTATTTAATAGGAATTCAATCTTGGAGTAAGCACGCTGAACAAAACTGGAGTTCTACCGCGCACTAGCATAACCAATTATAGTTAGTAAATTACCTAAGATTATTCTTCAGTGTACACAAAAATCAATAATTATTACATTGCAGATACAATCGAACAGTTGACATAAAAAACATTTGGCACGTTTCTCTACAGAATTCTTGTTTGTTTAATTTCGGTCTATCTTTACACATATAACATTTGTAATTTTTTTTCGGATTTTTCTACCAAAAAACATAAGTAAAAAAAATATTAGTACCATAAAATGTTTTTTTAAAACTCATAAAACTCTACGAGACGACTGTACCTTTGAGGGGGATGGGTCTATTGTTTAAATAAAATTTGTAACCAATTTTAGGATCACATCAATGCACGTGAATATGCGGCTGATTATGACCACATTGAAAGGTTTTTGGATCATATCGGCCATTTTCTGGGACATCGCTGAGAAATTTATGGTTCTATTGTTGATAAAATATTGTAAAACTTATTAAACGCACAACTTTTTGTTTTTTGTTTACAAGAATTTTGTACAGATTTAGCACATTAAAAATTGTTTAACTATTAAATGTTTTTATTGGTAGTTGGAAAGTACAGTGTTGGAGTTTTTAAACTTTTTTTGTAAAAGTTCGTTATATTTATTTTATTTCAACTAATAATACTTAAATCCTAATTTAAAACATTATTATAAAATTAAAAAAAAATTCCTGGTGATTAAATTTTTTTACAGAGAAATTTGTTTTGCAAAATTTTTAATTATTTAAAAAAAATTAGGGTATCTGACTTAATTTTAGCCGGGCCTCAATTTCGGACCAATTTAGGGTGTTAGAAAATTGCCTTATTTTTAAAACACAAAAGAACTAGCACAAAAGTAACTGGATTAATGTTGAATACAGTGTTTTTGCAAAAGTTTTTTATTTTTGTTATTCTGCATTATCAACATTTTTATGCAAAAAGTGCGTTTTTTGTGATTTTCTTAATTTTTGTCTTGTGTTTAAACTGCATCAAATTTAAAACGAAGCACTATATAACCTTAAAATATCTTCTATTTAAGGCTCAAAGTTGTTAATTTTCATATTTTGATATTTTTTTCAAAATTACTTTGCATTGCGTTTAACTAACAGCGCATTTGAAGATTCCGTTAATTTCGGCCACCTTAAAATTTAGGTGAAAGAACCTGACGTTTTTTGCTGTTTTTAAATAGCATCATAGCCCCGTATTTATAAATTTTTTTTTTGCTTGTTTGACTTTTTTGTCGTTTTTAAAGCCAAAATTAAAAATTCAACAAAAAATACAGGTTATTGAAAACTTGTTTTTTTAAGGTTTTGACATAATTATTTAAAGTCTTACTAATAACTACGAAAGTTTGCAAACGGTAAAAAATTAAGTTATATGTACCAATAACAATACCTAAGGATAATTTTACAACCTTTAAAAATTTTTATTGTTCGTTTTGCAATAGTTATAGCCAGTTTTTTCTAGGTGGCCGAAGTTTATGGCTCGCACCTTAATTTCGGCCACTATAAAAAAACTTTAAACCTCCACTGAACTTTAAGTGTAACAAAAATTTTAAAATTTTGCACTGGAATAACAAAAAAAAAGCTATCGTTAGATTTTTAGACCAAAGTTTGGGTGGATTGGAAAAACCAAAAAAAAAATTATTCAAAAAAAATAAAAAAAGGTGGCCGAAAATTTTGTTTAAATCCGCACAAAAATCTACAATCGTTTTGTATTCTTTATGATTTTAAAATTTGTTTAAAATGTTGTAATACAATGATTATATTTGTTTGATCAGAATTTATTTTAAATTTACACCTAAATAAAATATTTTTAATCTACTTAAATCTGCAACTTTGAAATGTTTTAATCTATTTAATTATATCACAAATTGTCACAATTAAATGACCTTTCAATTAAGTTTCACAATAGAAAGTTAAGAAAACAAACGAGTTAATCCAAAACAATAGACAATGAAAGAGGAATAAGAAAGGAGGCTGATTTCCGGAGGTACGTTCCGAGGTTGCGCGGCTATCGGAGGTAAGTTCCGACTTGCGCGACATAGGGAGAAAAATCGGAGGTAAGTTTCGAGGTTTTTTCGGCGGAGGTAAGTTCCTCCACATGGATGGTCCAACGGAAAAACGTTCAAAAAACGTTTTGAACGATGCATCGTTTGAAATGGGCCTTACACGAGACCAGGGGTCGCATTCTAACGCGCGGTTAAAGGTTACCCCAGGGTAACTTTTTTTGCGTGCTTAAGGATGCGAGTGAAAAATCAATTTTACCTAGGTAAAAGTAGGGTTAAATTTTTTCTATTGTTTTAGGAATAAGAATTTATCCAACTCGAGAGGTGGTTAAATATTTTCTCTGGTAGGATTCATTAAATAAAAGATAAAATACGCGCATTGATTAAATTTTTTATTTTGCGCGAGGTGGTTTTGCAGCGCAAGAAAAAAAAAATTTAAAAAATTCATTGCAACCATTTTCTGTCCTATATGCGGCAGGTTTATTTATTTACAATAAATAATTATTTTTTTTATTTTCATTGAAATGGATTTATTGGGGTAAATATAAGGGTTTCTTTAAAATGCGACCCCAGGGGTTTTATGCTGAAGGTTTAATCCGACTTAAAATTAATCTGAGATTAGCGATTGTCAACACACAGTAAACATACTAACAGTATTGATTGAATAATCTAAGTTAACGGAGTTAATAGACTTAATCTCAGATTAAATCGTCACTAATCCGAGATTAGCGGGAAAAACCCGCAAATTTTTAATCCACCTCCGGAGGTGGTTTAAAAATTTGCATAAATAAACAATTTAATCTCGAGTTAGTGACGATTTAATCTGAGATTAAACTTAATCTCAGATTAAATTCGTTAAATAAGATTATCTAATCGATACTGCTAGTATGCTTACTGTGTCTCGACAATCGCTAATCTCAGATTAACTTTAAGTCGGATTAAACCTTCAGCATACGACCCCAGGGGTCTGTTTCATAAAATACTGGTCTTCGTAAATTACAAGTCTATCAATAACTTTTTTTATTCTGAACCATTTGCGTTGAAATTTGAAATGAAAAAAGATTATATGCCATGTGCAAACTATTTAAAATTTCATGTACGTAGCTGTTGTGTGTTTAAAGTTATTCCAGTTTTAAACTTTGGCCACTTGTAATTTTTCACAAGTTCTCAAAAGAAAAATTTACCCTACTCCGAGTAGGGTAAAATTTACTTTACGATTTCACTTGATTTTTTTACAAGTTTGTAAAAAAACTTGAATACAAGTGAAAATACAAGTGAAAAATACAAGTAAAAAATACAAGTAAAAATACCATTGTAAATTTGAATTATTTTTTTGTTGGTTTGTGGAGGTATATTAAAAAATCTATATATAAAAAAATATAAAAAATCTATATAAAAATTAAATATATTATTATTTATATTACTAATATTAAATTATATATTAAAAAATCTATATAAAAAACACATATAAAAACATCTTTTTATTTGTTTAAAAATTTACAAGTCAGTAATTTTAAAAACTTGTATTTTTCTCCATTTTACAAACTTGTAAAATTTACCAGTATTTTATGAAACAGGCCCCAGGACTGTACCTTAAATTAAATATTAATAATTAAATAAATTAATAATTCCGCCCGCGGAAATTATTAATTTCTACAAAGGCCTTTCTTGTAGTATTGCCGCATGCTATAGTATTTGTTGTACACACACAGACACACCCACATTACGCTGATTTATGCATAGATACCTTAAATTAACTTAATTACGTAAATAAACATACGTCCGCGGAAATTAATAATTTCCATCCAAACATTGACTGTAGAATTGACGAATGTTTCTCATAGCATTGTACTCAGGAAAGAAAATAGTTAAACAAAATCTCAACTTTGTAATAACAGGTTATTTTGAATACAGTGTATAACCATTTGACAATGTATCCCTCGGGCTAATACACCGTTGAGGTACGTACGTAGCGGTGTAGTCTATAATATTAATTGTGAGTCTTCTATCCATGGTGATAATAAGAAAACTAACAAAAACAACAAAATATTTGCCGTTGACCTTATTGATAACCGAAAAATTACTATTCCTATTCAAAAGCCTAAAAACAATAAAACCGAATCCTGTAATGAATCAAGGTGTTCAATGTGTCCTTTTATTATAAATAATATAACCGTTACTTCATATGCTACACAAAAACACATTCTTTGCAATATTAATCAAACACACACTTGTAATACTAAAAACATTATATATGCCATAAGTTGTAAAAAATGTTCAATGCAATATGTTGGTGAAGCTAATCGCAAATTAAAAACTCGGTTTAGCGAACATAAATATGATGTGACTAAAAATAATAAAAACAGTTTTCTAGTAAAATATTTTAACTTAAAAGGTCATTCTGTACAGCATATGTCAATACAAATTTTAGAAAAAATCGAAGGACCTAAAAACATTTTGATAGAACGAGAAAATTTTTGGATACGTGCTCTCAATTCAGCTTTTCCTTTTGGACTGAACGACAAAATCAAAGGATACGATATTATATCAACATAAAAAGACCCTAGAAACTCCAAGAATAATCCATATTTCTGCATAAAATTCCCTAGATTACAACAAAAACGTAAACGTAAAAATAAAAAAAGAACTAATAGCATAAAGTTAATAATAATCTTATATATGCCATTATTAATTATGTTTCTCAAAAAAATGTAACTTCTAAAAAAATATATCAAACATTTGCAGTTATATCCAGACGAAATTTCAAACAAATCTTGGAACATATGAACTCAATAAAAATTGCTAATCATATAAAACTTGCTATTTTTGCCATGGCATCTCTAAAATTTAAAAAATAAAAACAATAAGTACTTAGATAATGCAAGTAAAAAATTACCAAATAAAATGTCAAATACACCTGACGGATTTCCTGCTTACTTTTTCAAACGTTTAAAAATTTAATTGATTAATTAATTTAATTTAATTTAATTTTAATTTAATTTAATTTAATTTAATTAATTAATTTAAAAACCTTTGTCTACGATTTTCCAAAAATCCTTCAATTCTGGATCTTTGCCCAAAGATTGGAAAACTGCTTTTGTTATCCCAATTTATAAAAAAGGCCAACATGGCTTTAAGGCTAACAGCTCAACCATAACACAGTTGCTAGAGATTTTAAATGATTGGACACTTTTCACTTAAAAATAAAAAAATCAATTGACGTTATTTATTTAGATTTATTTGCAAAAGCCTTTGACACTGTGTCACACCAGAAGCTTTTATATAAATTAGAAAAATTTGGAGTAACTGGAAGATTTTTAAAATGGATTGAAGTTTTTTAGTAGGTAGAGATCTTAAGGTGGTGTTAAACAATCAAGAATCTGCCTCTCGAAATGTTAAGAGTTCTGTTCCTCAGTGTTCTGTATTAGGGCCCTTTTTGTTTCTTATTTTTATTAACGATATTGTTGATTGCGTGAAACATTCTAAAGCTTTTCGCCGATGACGTAAAGCTTTGTTTACACTTTTTATTAGATGACGAAAAAGAAAATGCTTCAGAAAGACTTAAATCGAATATGGAATTGGTTTAGAGAGTGTCAGCTTCAACTGTCTGAACAAAAATGTGAAGTTCTTCAACTTGGTCTAAGAAAACTAAAACAACCTTCGAATTACATCTTAGGAGAAAAATTTTTTAGTTTAAAACGAATTTAATAAAAGATTTAGGGGTGTATATATATCTTATGACCCTAAATTTTCAAAACATTGTCAAATAATTGCCAAAAAAGCTTTAAAAAGTATAGCTCTTCTATTTCGAACATTTTCTTCCAACTCAACTAAAAACTTTTTACGCGCTTATATTTCATACGTAAAACCAAATGTTGAATACACTAGTGTGGTTTGGAACCCCTATAGGATTAAATATATTAAAATAATCGAACAAGTTCAACGCAATTTTACACGAAGATTATTTAAACGATGCAATTTATGGTATGCTTGCCATGAGAATAGGTTAAAGTTTTTAAAAATCCAAACGCTACAAGAACGGCGTAATATTTTTGATCTAACCGAATGCTATAAAATACTTCACTCAAAAACCAACATAAATCCAAATGATTTCTTTTTGTTCAATTTAAATCCGACAAGAGGAGACTCACTTAAAATAAAAGTACAAAAATCTAGAATTAACTGCCGTAAATTCTTTTTTACCAACAGAATTGTTTCAAAATGGAATTCACTTTCAGAAAATCAAATATCCGCTCCTTCACTTTTTAGTTTTAAAAACAGTATTAAGAATGGTCCGTGTTAGTGCTTACCTATCTGTAAGCCTTAGGACCATTTTCTAGTAAACCATAATTCTGTAGCCAAATTTAAGCGACTCGTGATCGGTTCGCTTAGGTAATGCAATGTATTGTGTAATGTTCGTTGTATGTTTGCTAGAATAAAATTATGATTATGATTATGAAATAATAGAACAATTTTGTATATAAAAACACCGTTTGTAAACAAGGGCTTGAACTTCATAAAATTTCGCAATATCTTTAAGGACAAAAAGTTTCTCCTTCTTATTCCAATTAACAAATTAGCTTTACCCAACATTAAAATTGTCTATCAATATAATAGTTATCTAGGCAAAATTATCCGCATTTATAACAATTTTCTTAAAAATCTTAACTTAGATATCCTTGCTGAACTGCTAAAAAACGTGTTAATGCTCAAAATCAACATATTATGATAAAAATTTAGGATACATAATTGGAGGAGACACCAATTTAATTAAGGACAAAAACTTGCAAAATATATTTAATAAAGGATCAAAATTCAGATTAACTAAACCTTATGACTGGAATGAAGTAAAAAATGCATGCAATGCAACAATAGAGGATTGTTTTTTACGTATCACTCATAAATATAAAATCAATAAAAATAACCTAAACACTTTTCAAACTTACTTTGAAAATGTAGTAAACAGAATAAAATTTTGGAAAAATATATACATATAAAAATTATAATGAAAACAAATTTATTATTGAAAGTTATATACGTAAAAAATGTAAACCTTTGCAAGATAAATTTGTATTTACTACTGCTGATAAAGCAAATAATAATTTCGTCTTTATATGTAAAAAAACTCTATGCGATAATGACGTGTAAAGAATTTGGCATGATAATGATGTGTGAAGAATTTGGCATATATCCACTAATAATAAATGGAGTATTCAAGGAAATCAGGTCTACGAATCAATTACAGACAAATCAGAATCAACCATAATTGAAAATCATCAAAACATGATGGAGGTTTTTATTGTTTACTTACAGATGACTGTAAAACCATACCGCTTATGTTTGGTAATGCTAAACTCCATAAAAATCCCATTAAACTTTGATTCATAGCAAGAGCAAAAAAATCAAGTACTAAACTTATTTCAATACTTTTTGGAAGAATCCTTACATTTTTAGAGGAACATTTTAAAAACTACTGTACATGACTACAAGATAAAAGTGGTACACTTCATTCGTAAATAAAAACAGTATTCAAGCAATCGAAAAGCTTACTGAACCAGAAGACGTCAATGAAGTATTTAGTGGAGATTTTAGTACTTTATATATAAATTTTTCTCACGATATTATTTATAAAAACCTATTTCAACTTGTAGATCTTCTATTCTCAAATTCTAAAACAAAATATTTGGCCGTTGGTTATTCTAAAATGTTCTACACTGATTTAATAACCAGAAAACGGATATATTCTTCAAAATACAAATCAAAAATTTAATAAAGTCTGTAATTGACAACTGCTACATAAAATTCGGAGGTACAATATTTAAACAGGTATCAGGCATCCCTATGGGTAGAAATGCATCACCACAATCTTTAGCTGATCTTTCTCTTTCATTTGCGGAATTTAAATATTTTAACACCCACCCTGCTCACCAGAAACTTTTAGCTAACACTTGTAAATATGTGGATGATATCGGCTCATCAAACTGCAGTGAATTTATGAATATTACCAAAAACATTTATCCAGTATGTCTGCCTTTAAACGACACATCCATTGGAAAGAAGGAAAAACTTTATTTAGATTTAACAATAAAAGTTATGAATGGTCAATTTGACATTGATGTATATAACAAAACTTCGGACTTTGATTTTAAAGTATTAAGATATATTCATAGAGATAGCAATGTATCAATAACCTATCACTTAATGTACTTTTTTCACAATTTGTTAGGTTTGGTAAAAAAAAGTTCTACCAAAAAATGTTTTTTGAAAAAAATAAGTGAAATATTTAATACATACAAAAATCTTGGTTTCATACATTCAGAAATTAATAATACCTTCATAAAGTTTTTTATACGCTATAAATCGTCGGTTTTCAAACTATCCATTTATAGTATAATTTTATTTTAATGTTTATAATATTAAAAAACTTACAAAATTTATTTTTAATTTTAGCTATAATAAATAAAGGATCAGGCACAGTTTTTGTCTTTTTATTAATCTGACTCATTATATTTACCCTGTGCTTAAAAAGTAACATATATTTAAATAAATCGAGTCACAGTCACCATCTCTGCATAACTCTGACACTTTTTACAACATTAGTAACGACAAGCCAGGAAGTCAACAAAAATCAAACATATAATAATTTCTGCACTTCTCAATCACGCTTCAACTTTTACCTGGGACTCATTATTTCAACATTTTAAAGTAAAATAGTGATAAAACAATGCAGAGTTTTGTAAGATTCTGGCACCTATTACTCACAAGTCACCATTCTGGATATACTGTCAAAAACCAGTTTCAAACAAAGGTGGCAGGTCAAACAAAAAAGACCCTTGTCAGTGCTGTTATCAAAATTGCAAAAAAAGCGTTTGTACCACTGAAACATAAGTAAAATCTACAGCACAATTTTTACAATAATTAATACTTCTTAAAATTAATATTTTAACAACAAAAGTTATATTGCAACACCAAAAACCTTTTAAAAAATTTGCCATATACATTTAAATAAGCAAATAATTGCTTTAATTTTAAAAAAATAGTTAAACAAGGTTTTATATAAAACTGTGTTGTTAAAATTTTTTATGTCTCTTCTTGTTTTTTAAAAAAATGAATGAGACAGGCGACAAAACATAAACTTTTTTAGGTTTAAAACTTTGCAAAATCTAAAAATAAAAACTTTATAAAGGTTATCTTACATTACACAATTAGTGATTACAAATTACTTTAAAAACCCTTAACTTTCCCTACTAAACTCATATATTTAATAAACATACCACGCATTCTTACATAATCTAGGTAAAATAAAACTTTAAGTTTATTATAACAAAAAACAAAAAATTTTTATTTCTTAACAATATTTTTATATAACAAATATAACGTAATATGCATTTAAACAGGCATTACATATATAGTAAATATTTAATAACCTAACATAAATTTTTTATCATAATTTTAGTAATTTATTTAATTAAACACAAAATATGTATTTTAAAAATAACAAATAATGTACATTTTTGTATTATTTTACAATTTCTTGTTTTGTAAAAGTTTGACGAGAAGAACTAGCTGATGAGTCGCACTTCTCCTTGGGCTTGTCCAATAACCTATTCTAGTTAAAGTAAAGCGACGAAATAGGTTATTATATTAGTTAGCTTAATTATAAACTGTTCTCTTAAAACCTTAATAATTTTTTAAAAGTTGGTTTTTATGAAAAAAAACAAATAGCGAATTAATACTGTAGTTGTTTAATTGTTACTAACATAAAATCAGAACACTTCTTTACTAACACTTTGTGTATATATGTTTGTTTAATATAGCTACATCTGACTAAAAAACTAACAAGATTGAAACACTAAATTGCCCCCTACATTGTTTACTCATTAAAACCTTAAAAACCAAACTAAAATCTACTAATTAATCCTTAAATAGAAAAACTTACATAAGCGAAAAGTTTACCCAATAAATAATCATACAAATAATTTGTTAATTTGCTTTCTGTGCCTAGTTATGGTGTACACACTAAACCCGCGTCTGTACCAACTAAAGGTATTTTACTTAACCTGCTTTCTGCACCATTTAAGGTGTCAATCTTTATTTGTCCTATATTTTGTTTATTAAAGGTATCAAAATTAATCCATCTATAATAACTTTTTTGTTCTACCTAACCTGCTTCAACACCTGTTTAGGTATTTTCACTTAACCTGCTTTCTACAGCCTCTGTGGTGTTTATTTATCAGTTATTCTTCAAACATTTACTTGTACCTAACATTTACCTAACCTGGTTCAGCACATATTTAGATGTTTTTTCGAACCAGCTTTCTACACCTTTTAAGGTGTTTGTGTATTTGCTTACTTTACCCATTTATGCTAGTTATTTGTTAAAATTTTAACGTTAAAAATAATTTTGTACCAAATGTAAAACTTGATAATACAAATAAATTTTAAAGATTTTTTTCTGCTTAGTCTAATTTTTATTTTTAAGTATAATTTTTCAAAAATAAATTTTTTCATTATTACATAAATTTTATAGTAATGCATTAAAGTACATCTCTATATTAACCGTTTTTTTCCCTTATTATTTTATTAACGGCCGAAAATCAGCGCGCCCTGTGTATAGGAAATACGCGACTAATATTTTTCGGCCTTGCGCGCTTTTTTCTCTCAAATGCTGTGTCAATGGTCGAACGGCAAAACGTTCAAAAAACGTTCTGAACGATGCATCGTTTGAAATGGGCCTTACACGAGACCAGGACTGTACCTTAAATTAAATATTAATAATTAAATAAATTAATAATTTCCGCCCGGGAAATTAATAATTTCTACAAAGGCTTTCTTGTAGTATTGCCGCATGCTATAGTATTTGTTGTACACACACAGACACACCCACATTACGCTGATTTATGCATAGATACCTTAAAGTAATTATAATTACGTAAATAAACATACGTCCGCGGAAATTAATAATTTCCATCCAAACATTGACAGTGGAATTGACGAATGTTTCTCATAGCAATTAATTCAGGAAAGAAAACAGTTAAGCAAAATCTTAAACTTTGTAATAACAGGTTATTTCGAATACAGTGTATAACCATTTGACAATGTATTTTCCGTATAAAACACTATAGTAACTATTGTCTGCTCAAGACAATAGTTTTATGAAAAAATGTTACTATAGTGTGGGTTCATTTTTTAATCCCATGTTATGAAGCTGTACTACTTTTACTAAAATTGTACAAATATTTATCAATACACATTGGAATGTTGGGACTAAATTCTAGTTTCATCTCTTCACAAGGGACCTGACTTTTATCATTACTTTTTTGAATGTTTTTGTGGTATAGTTGTGTAGTTTAGTGGTACGTCACCATTGTTTTTCTACTTAGATGCTATATTCAATTTTAGCTTGTTGATAACACAAACATGCTTTTGTGAATAAACGCCTAATTTACTTTTCGTTTGAGTGGCTCAAACAACTTTAACTAAAGATGAATTTTATCAGGGTAAAAATGACTAGGTGGTAAAGTAACCACTCGTTCTTTGAGAAAATATTACGTGGTTAAAAACACTTGACGCAACTTAATAATAATTGGTTACATCATCTCAAAAAACTTTTTTTATCATTTTTATTCTCAAGCGTTCATTCTTTATTTCTTTCTGAAGGCAAGCGGTTACGCCCTGAATTTCAGCCTGAAGGATTTTAACTTTAAGTTTAAACTTTAAACAACCAATAAATTTTATGCGTTTCATATTTCGATTTCCAATAGTCTAAAAATTTTTTAATACTGTTCTGAAATTGCTACAGCAGTAGCAAATAGAATTTTAATTTTGTCTCGGTCATTAATTTTCAGAGATATTAATCTACACGTATAGCAGTCCTATATCCGTCCACTTTGGGAATTTTAATCTTTATAGTCACCTTATTTTACTAAAGATGTTATTTATCGGATTAAAAGACATATCAAAGGATTTATTATTGAGTGGCGATTTAAATTTAAACCAATTCGTTCCTGAAGACTATGCACCGTTATAACAAATATCCTTGAAAGCTATCATTTACACCAATTGGTTGATTTTTCAACACATTATGATCACAGAACACCCTTAATTCCACAAAATGCTACATACATCACTTGACATTATTATTGTTGACAATCATCAGCTAATTAAAAAAGTTGGCAGTTCATATTCACTTGAAAGAAAGCACTGCTTAATTTATGTTGTACTAAATGGCTCTTTACCTGTTCAAAGATCAAAACGTGTTTTGATTCGATTGTGGTCCAGAGCTAACCAGGATTAAATTTTTCTGGATTTTCAAAATGCAAATTTTAAAAACATTGGTGAACAGGCACCATCTACTGATCTCGTAAAAAATCTTGGACTAAACACTTTTTGGAAATTTTTGACCATCATATTCCTACAAAAACTATTCAGACAAAACCGCAAACTTTTTTGATTTTCTAATAATTTACGAAATTTAATTCGAAATAAGAATAAAGCTTTTATACATGTAAACTGTGAAAAATATCGTGCCGCGGCAAATTTTTATCGTTACAAAAAACTTATAAAGCAAGTTAGAAAACGTGCAACAAAAGCTAAATGTGATGCAATTTCGGCTCTTTTTTTAAAATATTAGTACACCAGCTACCTTTTGAAAAATGATAAAACGTATAAAAAGAAAGAATCAGAAGAATGAATTGCTACCATCTCTAAAAAAGGATGATGGACCTTATGCAGTAACCGATTTCGCTAAAGCTGAGAGCATAGCGGACCCTTTTTTTCGGTTTGAAACAGGAAGGATATAGACCAACTAAACTTTCCTGATAACCATTTACCAGAGGAATTGCGCTGTACTACAGAAATTATACTGGTTGCAATAAAAATACTAAACCTTAATTCATCTTCTGGCCCAATTTATCCTAAAATGGTAAAAACGCTTACGACTTACATAGACACATCATTGACTAAGCTTTTAAACAAGTCATTGGAAGAAGGTTCATTCCCAAATAATTGGAAAACAACATATCTAACTCCTATTCTCAAAGTTCAGAATCCGTCAAAGGGTAATTTTAGACCAATATCTGTTATTTCTGTAATAGCTCGTGTTCAAGAATGACATGTTTTATTTATTTTTATTTATTTATTTATTTATTTATTTATATTTATTTCGTTGAAAAACAGGAAACATACATAAGCTAATTAATACCGCACTGAGATTGTATGTACCTTTCATAAACTAAATAAAAAAAATAAATCTCACTTAATAACGGAATCCCAAAACCCAACTGCAAAAACAAACCAAAGAGTAGTAAGTTCTGCTAAAATCATGTCATTTACACCTGTAAAATGATTTCGGACTTACCGCAAGAGCAAATTCCAACAAAATCAAAACCACTTCACTTCTAAAAAAAATGCAGGCAAATTTTAAGGCGGATTAGCAGTGTTTGAGAGCTAAAACTATAACGCACAATAAAGTAAAATACAAAACATGAAATATAATAGTACATTAATACACAGTAATAAAAACTATACATGTTTTAACTTGTCTTTAGAGCGAATTGAAAACTGGATTTCTCACATACAGTTTGGATTCAGATATTTTCAAAGCACTTTTGATGTAATTGCTCTTCTTGAAAAATATATTCTGGATGAACTTGAATCACGCAGAGCCAATAACAGACCAACTAAAGTAGTTTGTGTGTTTTTTGATGTTTCAAAAGCATTCGATACTGTGTCACACAATCGTCTTTTGCAGTGTTTAAAAGATCAACTCAACTTTCCATCAGCTTTACTTCGTTGCATTTAATCTTATTTATTTGGCCATAAATAAAAAGTTAGAATTAAAGATTAACTTTCCCAAGAAATATCTGTTTGGTCTGATGTATCACAAGGTTCAAAGCTTGGTCCTCTACTTTTTAATAAATTTTATAAATTCAATTGCAAACTTACAATTTTCACCTTCCACCAAAATAACTTTATTTGTGAACGACCTAGTTATGTATTTGTAAGCCAATTTAAACAGAAAATTGTGAACAAGACTTTAATAATGAATTTAATTTAGTAACTGAAATAGTAGCCACAGCCAGTCACCGTTATTTAAGAGTTATTTTCGATGAAAAACTTACTTGGGGATACAGTCAAAACCTAAATTTAACCTATAAAGGATTATGTATGTGGTTTTATTGAATGTTAAATTAGGCACTACTTTATTACTGCTGCACTTTTTCAAATGTTAATAAATAAATAAATAAATGAAAATGTACAACATTGTGAACAAAACGATTACACTTAAAACTATTTTTTCTGTTTACTGATTATGATACTAGATTAGCAAAATTAGGTCCCCAAAAACTTAAAACCCGTGTTATGAGACGACAGGTGTTATTAGATAATTAGAAAAATATTTAATTTATATTTTGTTATAATAACAATTATCATAATTCTAATAATAATTATCAATAGTAATTATAATGATAATTATAAAAATATTAATTTTTTCTTTATGATTTATTAATTATCTTATAATCGTGTGTTATAAGATAATTAATAGATTAAAGATAAATTCTATCTGGGTGAAAATAGAATAGTAGTAAAGTAACCACTCGTTCTTAGAGAAAATATCACGTGCAGAAAAACACATGTCGCAACTAAATAATAATTGGTCACATAACCGCTGAAAATATTTTTTTAAAATTTTTATCGCTCGCAGGTTTATTGTTTATTTCTTCCTGGCGGAGAGCGGTTACGGCCTTAATTTCATAAAGCTAATATTAAAATTAGATGCCACTAAAATCTTTTTTAGTTATCGCGTTGTAAATTACGGAATTTTTTACCAAGCGCAATAGTTTTACCAAGCTTACCTAATCTTTTTACTAAACAACTACAAAAACATATGGTTCTAACTAATACCTAATCTTTTTAATAACCAACTACAAAACCATATGTTATAACTAAACCATTATTAATTAAACTTTTGCAACAAAAATCTAAAGTAAATAATTAGCTATGAAAAAATTGTTTTAAAATAGAGCAGAAAAAAGGGTCATTTTTCCCGGGTGTATGTTTAAACATAAAAGTAGCCCAATATTTGGACTGTAATAAATTAGCATTTGGCAAATGCAGTTGCTGACAAAGTAAGAAAATATGGAAAATTTGATAATGATTTTTTTTATTTCTTGAATCAATTACACAAAAAATGTGGACTAGGGACGTATGTGAACTGTACTAAATTACCATCTGTCAAATGAAGCTGCTAACAAAATAAAAAAATATAGAATACAATAATGATTTTTTATTTGGCGATTACACAGCCTGAGCCAATTAAAGTTCTTTGAAAGTTGGATGGAATGGCAATTGAAAAAAAATCATTCTCACAGCAATCTATATTTTAGGGGACAAAATTCTTAGTAGTAAAACTTTAATTAAAGACCTAAGGCTGGCTCATAATTATGACAAAACGTCCTTTGGACAAAGCCCAAAGTACATTTTTAGAAAAGCCAAAACGTCTTTTGGACAAGCCAAAACGTCCTATGGATTTTTTTTGGACGAACTATGAATGCTGCTTGAAATTTGTCCTTTGGACAAAGTCCAAAAGACAAAATCTAAAGGAAAAAGTCTAAAGGACAAAAAGTATGAACACGTTGTCTTTTGGACAAAATCCAAAGGACAAATTCCAAAGGAGGTTTTGACACTGTTTTTGCCCTTTGGACAAAGTCCAAGGGACTTTTGTCCTTTGGACTTTATCCAAAAAACGTTTTGTCATAAGTATGAACCAGTCTTAAGGCCCTTCTATATAGTTTCAATTAAATCAAAACGCCCGTTACACCTGTTTGTTTAAAATAAGTGTAAAAAACAAACATCTTAACTTCATTACCATACACAAACACATATCAATAAATATAATTTTTCCATAAGTGTGATAAAAAATAAAACTTTCATCAGTAGAAAACACACAAAATTGAAAAAGACACCTTAAAATAACTCAAAAAATACTATTTAAATTAAATAAATAAATAATATATCAACTTTATGTCTATCAAAGACTAATTTTTTAAAAAGAT
Organism: Microlaimidae sp. YZB2_3; assembly: GCA_030248175.1. Taxonomy (NCBI): domain Eukaryota; kingdom Metazoa; phylum Nematoda; class Chromadorea; order Desmodorida; family Microlaimidae; species Microlaimidae sp. YZB2_3. Next base: position 31,425 of record JASAMX010003338.1, on the reverse strand, counting down.
TTTTTACACAAAAAAATAAAAAAAACCTAATCTTTTAATTTCTTAATAAAAAAAGAAAGCTATATCTAATATTAAATTTAAAAATAATAATAAATTTTATTTTTTTTTTTTTAATTACAAAACTACTTTTTACCACCCTTAAAATGTTTAATAAATATACCTACATTTCGCCGTATTACAAGTTTCGTCTACCCTAATTTTAACCCAAAAATTTTTTTTTAATTTTTACTTTTTATTAAAAAACGTTATATTAATATAAATAGAAAAGAAAAAAGAATATTTTAATAAATTATAATTTTTTTTTAATATTTATATTTATTAATTATATTTTTAAAAAATAAAGTAAAAATATAAGCTTCAAAATAAATGCCTTTAAAGTCCATTTTAAATAAAGAAAAAAGAAATTGAAAAACTAGAAAAGGAAAACATAAATATACCATAAACCATCTTAATAGAATATTTATATTAAAAGAAAAAATGTATAACATTAGAAACACCCACAGCAAACTACTATAAAAGAGAAAAAAATAAAAAAATAAAAAAAAAAAAAAAAAAAAAAAAAAAAAATAAAAAAAAAAAAAAAAAAAAAAAAACAAACCAACCACAAAAACACAAACCAAAAAAACAAAAAAAAAAAAACAAAAAAAAAAAAAAAAACCCCAAAAAAAAAAAAAAAAAAAAAAAAAAAAAAAAAAAAAAAAAAAAAAAAAAAAAAAAAAAAAAAAAAAAAACAAAAAAAACAACAAAAAAATAAAAAACCCAAAAAAAAAAAAAAAAAAAAAATCACCAAAAACAATAACACAAAAAAACCAAAAACCCAAAAAAAAAAACACCACCACCACAAAAAACAAAAAAAAAAAAAAAAAAAAAAAAAAAAAAACAAAAAAAAAAAAAAAAAAAAAAAAAAATACAAAAAAAAAAAATAAAAAAAAAAAAAAAAAAAAAAAAAAAAAAAAAAAAAAAAAAAAAAAAAAAAAAAAAAAAAAAAAAAAAAAAAAAAAAAAAAAAAAAAAAAAAAAAAAAAAAAAAAAACCCCCCCAAAAAAAAAAAAAAAAAAAAAAAAAAAAAAAAAAAAAAAAAAAAAAAACAAAAAAAAAAAAAAAAAAAAAAAAAAAAAAAAAAAAAAAAAAAAAAAAAAAAAAAAAAAAAAAAAAAAAAAAAAAAAAAAATAAAAATAAAAAAAAAAAAAAAAAAAAAAAAAAAAAAAAAAAAAAAAAAAAAAAAAAAAAAAAAAAAAAAAAAAAAAAAAAAAAAACAAAAAAAAAAAAAAAAAAAAAAAAAAAAAAAAAAAAAATCAAAAAAAAAAAAAAAAAAAAAAAATAAATAATTAACCTTGTGATACATAACAAAAGATATCTGGGAAAGTTAAATCTTTAATTCTAACTTTTTATTTATGGCCAAATAAATAAGATTAAATGCAACGAAGTAAAGCTGATGGAAAGTCGAATTAATCTTTTAAACACTGCAAAAGACATCGTGTGACACAGTATCGAATGCTTTTGAAACATCAAAAAACACACAAACTACTTTAGTTGGTCTGTTATTGGCTCTGCGTGATCAAACTCATCAGAATATATTTTCAAAAGAGCAATACATCAAAAGTGCTTCGAAAATATCTGAATCCCAAACTGTATGTGAGAAATCCAGTTTTCAATTCGCTCTAAAAACAAACCTTAACACAGTAAGTCTCCATACTGTGTATTAATGTACTATTAATTTCATGTTTTGTATTTTACTTTATTGTGCGTTATAGTTTTAGCTCTCAAACACTGCTAATCCGCCTTAAAATTTGCCTGCATTTTTTTTAAAAAAAAATGAAGTGGTTTTGATTTTGTCTGAAATTTGCTCTTGCGGTAAGTCCGAAATCATTTTACAGGTGTAAATGACATGATTATAGCAGAAACTTACTACTCTTTGGTTTGTTTTTGCAGTTGGGTTTTGGGATTCCGTTATTAAGTGAGATTTATTTTTTTTATTTAGTTTATGAAAGGTACATACAATCTAGTGTGGTATAAATTAGCTTATGTATGTTTCCTGTTTTTCAACGAAATAAATATAAATAAATAAATAAATAAATAAATAAAAATAAATAAAACATGTCATTCTTAAACATGAGCTATTACAGAAATAACAAATATTGGTCTAAAATTACCCTTTGACGGATTCTAACTTTAAGAATAGAGTTAGATATGTTGTTTTCCAATTTTTGGGAATAACCTTCTTCTAATGATTGTTTAAAAGCTTAGTCAATGATTGTCTATGTAAGTCGAAGCGTTTTTACCATTTTAGGATAAATTGGGCCAGAAGATAATTAAGGTTTAGTATTTTTATTGCAACCAGTATAATTTCTGTAGTACAGCGCAATTCCTCTGGTAAATGGTTTCAGGAAAGTTAGTTGGTTATCCTTCCTGTTTCAAACCCAAAAAAAGGGTCTGTATGCTCTCAGCTTTAGCAAATCGTTACTGCCATAAGGTCCATATCCTTTTTTAGAGATGGTAGCAATTATTCTTCTGATTCTTTCTTTTTATACGTTTTATCATTTTTCAAAAGGTACCTGGTGTACTAATATTTAAAAAAGAGCGAGATTGATATTTAGCTTTTGTTCACGTTTTCTAACTTGTTTATAAGTTTTTTGTAACGATAAAAATTTCCGCGGCACGATATTTTTCACAGTTTACATGTATAAAAGCTTATTTTATTTCGAATTAAATTTCGTAAATTATTAGAAAATCAAAAAAGTTTGCGGTTTTGTCTAATAGTTTTTGTAGGAATATATGGTCAAAAATTTCCAAAAAGTGTTTAGTCCAGTTTTTTACGAGATCAGTAGATGTGCCTTTCACCAATGTTTTTAAAATTTGCATTTTGAAAATCCAGAAAAATTTAATCCTGTTAGCTCTGGACCACAATCGAATCAAAACACGTTTTGATCTTTGAACAGGTAAAGAGCCATTTAGTACAACATAAATTAAGCAGTGCTTTTTTCAAGTGAATATGAACTGCCAACTTTTTTAATTAGCTGAGATTGTCAACAATAATAATGTCAGTGATGTATTAGCTTTTGTGAATTAAGGGTGTTCTGTGATCTAATGTTTGAAAAATCAATTGGTGTAAATATAGCTTTCAAGGATATTTGTTATAACGGTGCATAGTCTTCAGGAACGAATGGTTTAATTTAAATCGCCACTCAATAATAAATCCTTTGATATGTCTTTTAATCCAATAAATAACATCTTTAGTAAAATAGGTGACTATAAAGATTAAAATTCCCAAAGTGGACGGATATAGGACTGCTATACGTGTAGATTAATATCTCTGAAAATTAATGACCAACAAAATTAAAATTCTATTTGCTACTGCTGTAGCAATTTCAGAACAGTATTAAAAAATTTTTAGATATTGGAAATCAAATATGAAACGCATAAAATTTATTGGTTGTTTAAAGTTTAAACTTAAAGTTAAAACCTTCAGGCGAAATTCAGGGCGTACCGCTTCTTCAGAAAGAAATAAAGAATGAACGCTTGAGAATAAAAATGATAAAAAAAGTTTTTTGAGATGATGTAACCAATTATTATTAAGCTGCGTCAAGTGTTTTTAACCACGTAATATATTCTCAAAGAACGAGTGGTTACTTTACCACCTAGTTATTTTTACCCTGATAAAATTCATTTTAGTTAAAGTTGTTTGAGCCACTCAAACGAAAAGTAAATTAGGCGTTATTCACAAAAGCATGTTTTGTTATCAACAACTAAAATTGAATATAGCATCTAAGTAGAAAAACAATGGTGACGTACCACTAAACTACACAACTATACCACAAAAACATTCAAAAAAGTAATGATAAAAGTTAGGTCCCTTGTTAAAAAATGACTAGATTAGACCACAACATTCCAATGTGTATTGATAAATATTTGTACAATTTTAGTAAAAGTAGTACAGCTTTATAACATGGGATTAAAAAATGAACCCACACTATAGTAACATTTTTTCATAAAACTATTGTCTTGAGCAGAACAATAGTTACTATAGTGTTTTATACGGAAAATACATTGTCAAATGGTTATACACTGTATTCGAAATAACCTGTTCTATTAAAAAGTTAAGATTTTGCTTAACTGTTTTCTTTCCTGAATTAATTGCTATCAGAACATCGAAAATTCCACTTCAATGTTTGGATGGAAATTATTAACTACCGCGGACGATGTTTATTTAAGTAATTATAATTACTTTAAGGTATCTATGCATAAATCAGCGTAATGTGGGTGTGTCTTGTGTGTACAACAAATACTATAGCATGCGGCAATACACAAGAAGCCTTTGTAGAAATTATAATTTCCCGTCGGAAATTATTAATTTATTTAATTATTAATATTTAATTTAAGGTACAGTCCTACTAATTTTTCTAGCCCATTTCAAACATGCATCGTTTCAAACTTTTTAACGTTTTCATTCGACCATTGACACAGCATTTGAGAGAAAAAAGCGCGCAAGCCGAAAAATATTAGTCGCGTATTCCTATACACAGCACACTGACGACCGTTAAATAAAATAGTAAGAAACAGTTAATATAAGATGTACTTTAATGCATTACTATAAAATTTATTAATAATGAAAAATTTATTTTTAAAAATTATCTTAAAATAAAAGTCAAGCTAAGCAAAAAAATCTTTATTTTCTTTATTATCAAGTTTTACATTTGTACAAAATTATTTTTAACGTTAAAATTTTAACAAAATAACTAGCATAAAATGGTAAAGTAAGCAAATACACAAACACTTGAAAGTGAAGTAATTCAAAACATCTAAATATGAAACAGTTAGTAAATGTTAGTACAAGTAAATGTTTGAAGAATAACTGATAAATAAACACCACAAGAGGCTGTAGAAAGCAGTTCAGTGAAAATACCTAAACAGTGTTGAAGCAGTTAGTAGAACAAAAAAGTTATTATAATGATTCATTTTGATATACAATTAGCAAAATTCGTCCCCGAAAACTTAAAACCCGTGTTATCAAACGACAGTGTTATTCAGATAATTAGAAAAATATTTAATTTATATTTTGTTATTAATAACAATTATTAATAATTCTAATAATAATTGAATAGTAATTATAATGATAATTATAAAAATATTAATTTTTCTTATATTTATTAATTATCTTATAATCTGTGTTATAAGACATTAATAGATCAAGATAAATTCTATCCAAGATAAAACGAATATAGTAAAGTAACCACTCGTTCTTAGAGAAAATATCACGTGCAGAAAAACACATGTCGCAACTAAATCATATTGTCACATAACCGCTGAAAATATTTTTAAAAATACTTATCACTCGCCGAGTTTATTTTATTCTTCCTGCGAGAGCGTTACGCCTTAATTTCATAAAGCAATGTTAAAATTAATGCCACTAAAATCTTTTTATTATCCTTGTAATTACAATTTTTTACCAAGCGCAATAGTTTTACCAAGCTTACTAGTTCTAAACAACTAAGAAACATTATGTTTTAACTAATACCTAATCTTTTTAATAACCAACTACAAAACCATATGTTATAACTAAACCATTATTAATTAAACTTTTGCAACAAAAATCTAAAGTAAATAATTAGCTATAAAAATTGTTTTAAAATAGAGCAGAAAAAGTCATTTTTCCGTGTATGTTTAAACATAAAAGTAGCCCAATATTTGACTGTAATAAATTAGCATTTGCAAATTAATTTGCTGACAAAGTAAGAAAATATGGACAATTTGATAATGATTTTTTTTATTTCTTGAATAAATTACACAAAAAATGTGGACTAGGGACGTATGTGAACTGTACTAAATTACCATCTGTCAAATGAAGCTGCTAACAAAATAAAAAAAATATAGAATACAATAATGATTTTTTATTTGGCGATTACACAGCCTGAGCCAATTAAAGTTCTTTGAAAGTTGGATGGAATGGCAATTGAAAAAAAATCATTCTCACAGCAATCTATATTTTAGGGGACAAAATTCTTAGTAGTAAAACTTTAATTAAAGACCTAAGGCTGGCTCATAATTATGACAAAACGTCCTTTGGACAAAGCCCAAAGTACATTTTTAGAAAAGCCAAAACGTCTATTGGACAATCCAAAACGTCCTTGGGATTTTTTGAACAAAGTATATAGAAAATGTACTTGGAAATTTGTTGAAGTTGAAAAGACAAAATCTAAAAGGAAAAAGTCTAAAGGACAAAGAGTATTGAACACGTTGTCTTTTGGACAAAATCCAAAGGACAAATTCCAAAGGAGGTTTTGACACTGTTTTTGCCCTTTGGACAAAGTCCAAGGGACTTTTGTCCTTTGGACTTTATCCAAAAAACGTTTTGTCATAAGTATGAACCAGTCTTAAGGCCCCGTTCTCACCTGATCCCAGTTTCCAGATTACAGATCCCAGAAACGGCCCGTTCACACCTGTTTGTTTTAATCAAATAATGCGCGTAAAATCCAACAAAACATTCGTTTAAGGTAGAACTTCACAGTTTTGACCACTTGGACTACAAATCGCATATCATCATAAATATTAATTTTTGGCCCATAAAAGTGGGGTGCTATAAAAAGTTAAGACTCTGTGCTATCCAGTGGTTATAAAAACATCACCGAAAAGTTTGTCCAGTTCGCAAAGGATGTCCATGGATTCTACCTCTGAAAATCACAATAAGGCCTTTAAGAAAAATTAATTCCTTATTTTTGGGCGAAATTTTACAATAAATTAGAATAATATATGGGGCAACTTTTAGAGGTGGTCTGGGTTCAAAAGGACTTCAGGATTTTTTTTTAATTGCAAAAAAGATTTTTTTTTACACAAATATAAATTAAAAAAAATCCTGAAGTCCTTTTTTAATCGTTTATAATCAAAAAAATGGTAAAAGTCTATATCTAACTATTTCCAAACTTTCGTTTAAAAATAACGAATCAAATTTTTTAATTTTCGTTTATTTTTTTTAATTGACGCCGAGAAACTACTTTTTGAACCATTCCTTTAAAAGTTGCTTTTAATTAAAAATCCCAGCTGACCCCGTAGCCAAGTGGTTAGTACGTCCGGCTCGTATTCTCGGATCCATGGGTCGAGTTGTCGCTTGACCGTATTTTTAACGCCGAAAAAGTTTTTTTTTAATTTTTAGCTTTTTAATTTAAAAAAATGTTTTACTATTTAAGATACGCTAAATAGAAAATGAAAAAAAAAGAATATTTTTGGTAATAAACTTTATTAATGTTTTGTATTTTTGACATGCATTTTATTGATGTTATTTGATGATTGTGGACGATAACATTTTTTACAGAAAAATGAATGTCAAAAATTGATTCAGCAGGGCGCTGTTTCATAAAAGTTACAAACATGCCCTTTCTTTGTAAAAGTCCTTTCATTCTTTGTTAAAAGTTACAAAGAAATGAAAATGCAATAGACTTTTGGAAAAACTTACGAAAAGCGGAAAATTTGCATAAATATATCTGGCATAAATCCCTATGCTTTAGCATAGGATTTCATTTATTTGTAAATATCTACAAAGAATCAAATGTTCATAACATTTATGAAACACCGCACAGGTCAAACTACGTATAGTAAGATGAAATTCAAAAAGATCTGTCGTCAAAAAAAAAAAAAAAAACTGTGAAGTTTCACCTTAAAACGCAAAAAAAATATTTAAAATAAATTTTAAACATTCTAAATTGATTAATCAAAGAAAATTGTAAATAAAACAAATTTTGTGTAATAAAACATAAAATTTTTATTACTTTTATAAATAAATTAGTATTTTACAATTGGCATTTATTTATTATTTATTATATTATTACAAATTGACAGTTCTCCAAAATGAGAATTTGCTTACTTGTGGACCGAAATTAACGTAATTAACGTTTTTGCAGTTTCAAAATATTATCAAAATTTTAAGCCGTTTGGAACACGCTATATTATTTTTAAAAAAAGTTTTCAAGGGGTTTTGCTGAAACACTTTCGTTTTTTGATTTGTCGCTATCTCGTGGTATTTCGGTTTAGTTTAATAAAACGTAAAATTTTATTATTTTTATAAATAAATTGATATTTTAAAAATGTTTTGATAATATAGATTAGTTTTTTAAAACTAAAACTTTTAAATTTGTTTAAAAATATAACAATAAGATTGTTTTGGTTAAAAAACAACAATTGTTGTTCCATATTCATACACCCCCCTGAAGAAACAGAATAAAAAAAGAAGTGGAGCGTTGTAATAATTACGCACAAAAAGTTTTCAAAAAAATCCATATAGTGCAGTTGGGCCCGTGTGCAGAGATGGGACTAGTAGTTAGACTCAATATTCGAAGGTGTATTTACAAATCTTGGTATTATTTATTGTAAAAATAGCTTCATAACATAAATATATAGGGTACCTAGAACAGGATATTTAAAATTTTACGGTTTCAGCTTCAGTCACTTTAGAGAAATAAACCTCCAAAAATGGACGTAAGCCCTAGTCACATTTCTGCATACGGGCCCTGGTGTGTGTCCTTAATCAACATAATTACCAACATTTTTACGTAAAAAAGACTGTATGTGTGCACTGAGCGCGTGTGATATATGCCCGAAGACGCCTTTTTTCCCAGAAGTTGGAACGCCGCTCCAAGTCCTTCTAGGAATTGGGAACTGGGATCTGGGAAACATTTGTGAACACTTGTTTTATGGTTTCAGGGATATGGGAACTGGGATCTAGGAACTGAAAACAGGTGTGAACGGGCCCTTAGTGGTGTTTATATCTCATGATTTAATTTTCCCAATATTGTCGAATTGTTGCTAAAAAAGCTTCAAAACTAACTTCTCTGATATTTAGAACTTTCACTTCAAATTCAATAAAAAAGTTCACCTACGTTAAACCCATTGAGGATTACGCTACTGCAGTTTGGAACCCTTATCTAATAAAAGATCAGGAAATTATTAAACGAGTTCAGCGCAACTTTAGATGAAGATAAATCAAACGCTGTAACTTATGCTATGCTTCTTATGAAAATAGGTTAAAGTGTTTAAAAATTTGAACTCTGAAAGAGCGATGTGACATTTTTGATCTTACTGAGTGTTACAAAATACTTTATGCTAAAACAAATATTAACCCAAATAATTTTTTACTTTTAATTCGAACACTACGAGAGACTAGATTTTTTAAATTAAAATTTCAAAACTCTAGAATAAACTGTCGAAAATTTTTTTTGTGTAACAGAGTTGTATCAAAATAGAATTCGCTTTCCGAAAATCAAATCACCGCTCTGTCGTTTAATAGTTTAAAAAAAACCGATTAAGAATGGTCCTTTTTAGTGCTTATTTACTATAAGCCTTAAGACCATTATCTAGTAAACCATGAGTTTGTTGCCACGATTAGTTCGCTTGGTTTATGCAGTGCATTGTGTACTGTTTATTGTTGGTTTGCTGAAATAAATAATTGATTGATTGATCTTTGACAATTGTGAAATCGCCACTTTTAAAATTAGAATAATGTAAATGTTTGTGTAAATATAAATTTGATAGAACTGCATATGCCTGTAGGTAGTTTACCACAGTTCACATACGTCCACCACGGACTAGTCTACATCTTTTCTTTCCAAACATACGTCCAAGGTAGAAAAGATGACTTTTTTGCTCTATTCTTAAAGCATTTTTATGGGTAGTCCAATACTTTTAGAATTAATTTTAAAAATTCAACACATAAAAATAAGGACTTAACTAGGCAGTGTAATAATACGCTCTAATAGCTTCAATTACTAATAATAATAAGAAGAAAACAATACAATTAATTTCATGTGAATTTAGACAAATATGGGTGAGTTATTGCGCAAACTTTTCTAAGAGGGATGTTTCAAATTTTTTAAAATTTGGGTATGGAAAGAATATTAATAAAGGAGAAGAATTCGTAGATGATGGGTGACGAATGAATTTCCAATTATATTTATATTCTCTAATTATGATTAAAGTGTCACTGATGGGCTTGTCATCTTGTGGTGCTCTCACAAGTACCATTAATGTTTTAAGCAATCCATGCTAACAACCCGGAAGAAAAATTCTTCTCTTTTGTATTTCATTCTTGACATTAGATGGTGGTGGAGCCGATCATAAAAAAATAGATCAACCGCGCACAGATTTCGGTGCGGTCAGTTGTCACCTCAGAATTTTTTTAGCTTTAAAAAGTCATATAGTATTCGTGATCATGTCATATATGTTTTGCTCCGTGAGATAGGTTGTCGGAGGAGCAGCGGCAAAACAGGGCTTCAAAATGAAGGTGGGGATATGGCTAAAAGAATGCCTCGCGGGCGGCTTATTAGAAAGGCGCTGCGCGTTATTAGACATAAATGCAGGCGTCCCTTTATGCGCGCGGTGTCCTTTGATGCGCACGGGATTCCTTCCGTTTAGAACAATGGATTTTGACCAGGGTGGTTGTTGCGCGGTTTACAAAAGTTGGCTGACTAATTTATATAAAATATTTATAATGTATTAAAATGGTGCGTGTTTTAATACCTATTTTATTTTTCAATATTGCGCTATATTGTCACTAAAAGGTTACGTTTGCAATAAACTTATTTATTTTAATTTATTTATTGTTATTTTATGTGAATTTTTTAGCATATCTTTTACAAAAATTTTATTTCAAACAAATACATTAGCTTGGCTAATTAAAACGACATTCCGTTTTAGTATAAGCATTTATATAAAAACATCACTACTATACTATTATCATTAGTGTTATTATTATTGCATTATTGTTTCTTGTAGTTACAGTTATAAAACAAAAACTCATGATGAGTTAATGAGTTAATTATACAAACTATGTTCGCTCTGCTATTTTACAAAAATTTTTATAGCTATAATAAGTCACAAACTGATGTGTTCTGGCTGATAATTTGCGCAGTTTTCAGTGAATTAAATTAATACTCAAATGTAAGAAGAATCAAAATCCGTCTGCGCCGCTTCTTTTAATAATCAAAACCGGAAAACAAAAAATTGCGGAAATAAATTAGGAATAAAGAATTGGTTGAAAATGTCTTTACGAATTGTTTTTGGTCATTGTTTATTATATTTTAGTTTGTAATCAATTTTTTTTAAATTTTGGGTACGCAATGACAATGGGCTTTCTGTTTTGTTTATCAAATAATGCAAAAACAGCAAAAATTTAAAATTTTTTAAAAAACAGGATTTTTCAATAAAACTTTTATTAAAATTTACAAGTACGTAAAGATAAATTTAACGCTTTAATTATCAGTCTGAGTTATTTAAGTAACTACAAAAATTTGGCATACAAAATAATATAAATATGCAAGCACCTCCGCTTACTGTCCCTCACGTAGAAATTTATTGTAAGTTTATTGTAAAGTCAGAAAAAATTCACAAAACATAAAATTTAATGATGAAATTAAATATAATATAAAAACGATAATCGTGATTATATTTGAAAATCGATATTGAAAACTAAATGAATATAATCGTCAAAGAACTGCGTAAGGATTGCCTTGAAACCGGCGGCCGTACGGCCGCCAAATCGAGAGGGACACGCGAGGCGAGCAGTTTACAGTTTTAAATGGGACAAAATGTTTTTGAAGTCGCTCCACCATTTTTTTCTAGCTTCTTCGGCTTTGCAAATTTTCTGCAAGTCCCTGGCTTCTCCGTAGACCGGATGATCTTCCGAAAAATATTTTAGTGCTAAGCCGGCTTTTTGTTTTTGGTCCTCGGTGCACAACGGTTCGGCGAAATATTTCCAGCTATATCAAGAAAGAAAAGATATTATAAAAACTGAAATATTAAAACTATATAATAAAAGTATAATATCGAAATTATAATCGTTTTGGGTTTAACAAAAAGACTACAAAGGATCAGTTTAAGGAAGGCAGAGAGTTGCGGCTATTATTTCTGTCTGTCATTAATAACGGCAAACTCTACACGCATTTACGCATTTTTATTATTATTTTTTGAAGTCAATAATTTGTAAAACGGAATGTACTGCTAGAGATGTATATATCACAATAATGGGATAACAACTAAGACACTTGACAAGAATTGTTGAAATTGTGAACAAAACAGAGAATATTCCAGAAAATATAAAATTCAATGTTAAAACAGTAATAGCTTCCAGGCTTTCATGTAAAAAGTTATAAAAGCTGAAGAAGAAAAAATGATATTTATTTCTGCAAAGTTTGTTAACAAAGGGGTCGATATGATTAAAATTCATACATTATTTAAAGACAGAACATTATTACGAAAATTAAATGTAGACTTAACCAAAATGGGAATAATAATGGTGACATATAAACATGTAACATGAACCAAAAAATTTTATAAAGTATGCTTCGTATACTCAAGAACTAAAAAATATAACAAAAGATAAATTGCCTCATATTTTACAGTCAAATTGCTTGTGTATATAATCACCTTATTGTTACAAGCCAGCTGGAAATATTGTTACTGGAAACTTAGATATTATTAAAGATAAATCAACAAGAAATATACTTTAAAAAAGTGCAAAAAAATAAAGAAAATATATAAAAAAAGAAATGAAGATCTTGTAGAATTTCGAACTAATTTCAATTATATTTTACAAAAACGTATTTAATATTGGAGTAGAAAAACAAGAAAGAAACAAGCTGAAGAGTTAATTAATGAAAAAGTATTTCAAAAGTTAAAGTCTAAGTTTATTATTACAGTTGCTGATAAGGCATGAAATAACTTTATAATTATTTGTAAAAAATTCTATTTTGAAGTTTTATCCAAAGAAATGGGAATTGTATCTAACTTAAATGGATCCTTAAATATTACAGGAAATAATGTTTATGCATACAATGATTAGGCAGAAGAAAACCTTGTAATCGAAAACCATGCAAGAGAAGCAAATAAATTTGGACTTACGGTTGAAGAAGAAGAAGACAAAAGACTTCCAATCTTATTTGCAACTACAAAGCTACATTATAATCCTTACAAATATAGATTTATAGCTGGATCTCGACAATGTAGTACAAAATTATGTAGTATAATAGCTGGAACAATATTAAAACAGTTACAAAAATATTTTGAAAAATATTGTGATACAATAAAGTTAAGAACAGGAATTAATATTTATTGGTCAATAGAAGGATGTCTTCAGTTTATAAATGCAATTCAACCTATCAAAACAGTTAAAGTAATTATAACAGCAGACTTTAGTACGTTATACACTAGTTTACTTCACAATGTCATTAAAAAACATATTCATGCTCATTGACTTACTGTTTAAAAACTCAGAAAAATGGTATTTAATTTAAATTCTGTAACAAAAAATGTTGGTTTTCCAATGAAGTTTCAAACAACTTAATCAATATATATTATATCAATCAATCAATAATCAATAATCAATCAATCAAAATATATTTTTATGCAAAAAGTTGTTAGGTAACTGAGTAAGAATCCGTGTATTTATCTGATGAGGGCAGCTTGGAGGCGTCTTAAACTTATGCCTTAAATGCCATAGTTTGTAGGTATATTATGTAATAGTTTTATTTTATGTTAGTTTTATAGTAGTGTTTTGTTAAGAATTGTAATTGTCTTATCATTATTGCATATCAGTTTTGCACTACATTTATCTTCTATGCCTTGTTTGTTGTATAATTTTATATTTTATTTTTATCCAGTAAATTAAGTTTGTTCTATAAATAATCAGCTCATGTGAGCATTTCAATGTATTATTATACCTAAGGTTTATAAATAATTTTGTTCTGCTGAATAAATCCACTGGGACAAACGTAAATAGAATAACATTTTTAATAATAAAATTGCCCATGACAATTTTAATAACGAGACATTTCATTATTTTTTTTACAACAACGATAATCGTGCACGGTACAATTATCATTACGCCAGTCACAACCGACAACATTTTCCGACCGACTTTTTGTGTAGAAATACAAAAAATCGGTGTAAAACAGCGACTGTCAAACATACACCGACTGTAAGCGATTTATGATCGAAGGAGCCTTGTGAACTTGGGGCCGAAAATAGGGAACTCGGAGCCGTAGGTAGGGAACTTAGATCCGTAAAATATTATATAAAATAGTTTATAAATTAATTGTTTTTAAGTAAAAATACTCTTTTATAACTCGATTGGAAACTTTGAACCGAAAGCAAAAATCGCTAAAACGTTCACCTAAGCCTAAATAAAGCCTAGATCTAACCCAAAACCAGTTTTTTCTTAAAGGCTCCAAGTTCCCATTGCTCATGGCTCCAAGTTTCACAAATTTTTCGACTGCTCCAAGTTTCCTGTTTGTGGCTCCAAAGTCCCCATACCCTGTACACATACAATTTGACTCGGTCGGTCGCGGTCTGTTGGTCGGTCCTTTTGTAAGTCGGTGTTTGTAATGTTGTGGTTAAATATAATTAAAAAAGTTTGGATTAACCATGTTTGTAATAACATTTTTATTATTTTTAAAATGTTATGTCGTTTTAAAAACCGTGTTTCATTAGTATACTTAACATTTATTTGCAATTAAAAGAATTCTGTCAATTATAAGAATGATCGCTAACTAATTAACTACTATAAATAGAAATAAATATTTTGTTTTGATTAATTAATAGATGTCATTTCGTGATTGATTTAGTGAACCCATTCCCAGTTTTTATTAGTGATGATTTTTTAGTAGATACGGTAATTTTTTTGATTGAAAAAATTAACTTTTAGGCTGGATTGTGTAATTATTTTAAGGTGGTAAGTTTTTTAAGAGAACTGTATTTAGCTTATTAGTGTATTTAAATTCGATGCATTGTTAAAGGAAAAACTTTAATTGGAACCGATTCATAATGAGGGTACGACGTTTTCCTCAGAGGTCAATTTTAGTACCCTGGTTTTAAAAATTTGAGGCAAAATCACTTATTTTTTATTGCATTTATTTGGATATGAAATTTTCATTTTATATCCAGATATTTACATAAATTTCTATAAGTATAAGTATCTTAACTAAACTGAAATGACATTATTTAAATAAAAAATCTAAAGTTTTCTACCAAAACGTATTAAAAACTTTATTTTAAAATAACTTTGATGTTTTAAACGACTAATTTTTGATAATATTTTGAAAGTGCAAATTTTAATTAATTTTATTCTATAAATAAGCAATTTATAATTTTGGAAAACGGTCAAGCAGTCCATTTATAATTATTTGAAATGGCTAAAACAAACTGAAGTAAAGTCCTTGAAAATTGAAAATTAGGCGTTGTTTGTTTAATTTTTGTTTAAACTTATATAAACTATATTTAATTTTACCCCGATAAATCCATATCAGTGAAAATAAAAAAATAATATATATATTGTAAATTAATATGACTGCCGCATATGGGAGTAAAAATGAATGCAATGAATTTTTAAAAATTTTTTTTTGCACCCCAAAACCACCTCGAGCAAAATAAAAATTTAATTAATAAACGTATTTTATTTTTTATTAAATTAATCCTACGGGAAAAATATTTATCCACCTCTGAGTTGGATGAATTTTTATTCTTAAAACAATAGAAAAAATTTATCCCAACTTTAACCTGGATAAAATTGATTTTTCATCCTCATCCTTATGCACGTAAAAAATAATCCCGAGATAACTTTTAACCGCGCGTTATAATTGTTGTGAAAAATAAAAAAATAATAAAATTTATTAAAAAAAATAGCAAATCGACTTTTTAAGAAAAAGCAAAAAAGAATATACCGTCGGCATTATTTCAAATTAATATATGTTTGTGGATTATAAAAACAAAACTGCAAAACTTTTGGTTGTTAGATTTGAAGCTTCGAGACACCCTTTGAGTTTAAGCGCAGTCAAAAATACAAAATATTTTTCATAAATACTAAAAAACCTTTTTTTTTTGAATTTTAATATTATACTGCCGTTTTAACCTACTCTTGTGTAATCCAATTTTTCCTTCCATGAATTTACATGGAATACTAAAAGTGGTATGGGTACTTGATTTCGTAGGGAACTCTTAACTGTCCCAAATTTACAAAACTTTTTGCTGCAAAAATAGAAATTTTAGGCTCTATTGATTAAAATATGTAGCTTAAAAATAAAGGACAAATATGTGAATTCAGTTATTGCTCATACACATTTACTGCCCTAGCTAGGCAAGCCCTGGTTAAGGCGCGATTGAGATAGATAGATAGTAAAAGAGCGGTTCCTTAATTCTAGGTACCCAAGTGTTCAAATCTGCGTTGGGCTCATTGCACGTCACCCTGGGCCAACTAAAAGTTATTTTCCTCAAATTGTTTTGTTTTTTATAAACCGTTTAAAACCAGAAACAGACGCCTCTTGAACTAATTTTTTATCCAAGGGGTCAGTGCCAAAAGTTTTAAACTTTACTGCTGACACTGTATAACACTGTTTAAGAAAGTGAGCAGCGGTTTTTTCTTCTTCTTGACATAGTTCATAAAGGTTATCATTAGCTACCCATTTTTCTAAAATAGGCTTATATAAGACAATGTGTCTAGTACGAAGACCATTTACAAAACGTAACTATTTTTTTAAGAGACCAAGAAATTGTCCAGCTCTGGAGACATTTGACTTTTTCACATTGTTTTTGGTATGTTGGAATGTGTCCCGATTTAGGCAGTATCTACCATGTTAAGCCATAATCCATTGTTTAATGGATGATTTTGCAACCCCAATTAATGTTCCCACATGTAAAACAGGGCTCATAAAGTTGGAGTTGATGCCTTTTTTCGGAAACTGGTCAGCGCGCTCTTTTCTTTCATGGCGCCTGTGTTCAGGTACCCATAAAAGTTTTACATTATTTTTGTAATCTGGTAATCTGTTCATAGCACCTCATAGTATAACTACTCCATATGATATTTAAGGAGGTAAAATGCCTTGAGTGAAGCCTGACTGCGGAGAAATGCAAAAATGCGGATTTCTGTGTTTTTT
The DNA here is from genome assembly GCA_030248175.1 of Microlaimidae sp. YZB2_3. Classification (NCBI taxonomy): domain Eukaryota; kingdom Metazoa; phylum Nematoda; class Chromadorea; order Desmodorida; family Microlaimidae; species Microlaimidae sp. YZB2_3. The sequence continues at coordinate 14,519 of JASAMX010003338.1, read as the reverse complement.
TTTAATTTGCACAACAGCATTTGTTAGAAAATCTAGGATAGCATATATCTCAGCCTAGAATACAGTTGGGTTTTTGCCTAATGTAATAAAGAAATCTTCTTCCATGGCAAATCTAAATTGCACTCCTTCTCTAGTTGTTCTGTTCTAAGCCATCTGTGCAAAAGAACATAGAAATTGAGGTTGGATAGTATTTTTTTGGTGTTCCAATCTTTTTAACTAAAAAACTTTTCATGAAAATTCTTTTCGAACTTAAAACTAGCACAATCTGGTCACTTTCAAGCTTTAGAATTGCGATTTTTCTCAATGCCACCTGGTTGATTTTTAAGTGCCTTTTAATTGTACTTCTGGACTGCCATTGATTAGCTAAATGTCTAAATTATAACTGGCTAACATTGCTTCCTCTTTGATTACAATATCAAAGGGTGTAAGATTAAGCAATGCTTCCATAGCCGCTGCGGGTATTGTGTATAGTTCCGGTTATGCTAAGACCTGTTTGGCGGTATATTTTCTCAAACAATCTCTAGCAATGCCCAGTTCAATCTAGACCACCAAACCACAGCTGCATGTATATATCACTGGTATATATCCAGTGCATATTTTTTTATCATTACACTCATCATTTTTTCTAAAGTTCTGTGCCATTGCAAAAGAGCCATAAGACTATTTTTTAGCTGGTTCTTGTTATGTTTATTGCAATTTATTGCCAAAAACACCCTAGCTACTATTTCCAACTGTAACTTTAACAGCTGGCATTGTTCTTTTGTGAGGAAAATGTTCTTGAAATGGCTTGTTTTTGAAATGGGGTCCTAGTTAGAACTTGTAACGACCGAAATTAAGGCTCTAAAATACAAGTAATTTTCGATTTAAAAATTGTTCCGTTATATTTTTGTCAAACAATCGCGATTATTTGATATTTAATGGAAATAGAGCGTGATTCTTTTGATTATAGTAAAATATGAAGTGTTTACTTATTCATTTTTACAAAACTAATTATTTATAAAATAATTTTAAATCAAACGACTGTAAAAGTGAAGTCGCTCTTTAAGGTCTCTCCGGACAGTTTTCTTAAGTATGAAAAATCGCGATTTTTGGCATACGAGATCTCGTGAAATACAGTAATTTTTCACTAAAAAATTTATATGAGTGTTAAAAAGGCAGAAATATCACGATTATAAAGTGAACATTCATTATATTATTGTAAGTAATTGAAATAATTGATATTAAAAATCAAATTACAATGAAATCTTTTTAAAACCCTTAATAATATTTACTGCACACTATTAATAAAAAAATACTTTCAATAGAGAGACACCGTTACCCCTTTTCACGTACGTAAAAATTAAATTGAATACTGTTGTATTTATGGTTTAATATACAATTTTCCGTGAAAAATGGGGGTTAATTTTTTCAAAATTTCGGTTAAACTTCGATTTAATTTAATTTGGTAAAATTTAAAGCTCCAGATAGTATATTTCTATTGAAATTTATAATTTTTGGAAGGCCATAATAACTTTTTTATTTTTTAACGCATAAACAGTTTTGTCGTGCGTCGTGCGTTTTATCGATTTTTTTCAGAGGGTTTGTTTATAAATCGCTTTTAGAGCTCATCATCCCATGGTAGCAGTGTCATAGTCGGTTAGCGCGTCGTCACATTTTTGAAAGGTTAAAGGTCCCGAGATCGATTCCCACATAAAACATTTTTTTTGATTTTAATAATGTTTTTTTTTATTTTTTTTTAATTTTAAAAATTTATTAATTTATTTCACATAAATTAAAAAAATATCATTATTGTAAACAGGATTTGTTGCCTGCTTTTCGCCAATTAGTCAAATTTTCGTCATTTGAATATCTTAAAATATTATAATACTCTATAAGTATAATAATTCAAAAATAAATTGTGTGTAAATAAAAATGGGTAATTTTTGCTCTTTATTGCAATTGGTTTACTACTGAACGCTCTGCAATAAAAACTGTCCGGAGAGACCTTAAGGTCTCACTGGACAGTTTTTTACTTCACAGCGTTCAATAAAAAACCAGTTGAATGAAATGGAGAACAATAATTATTTTTTTACTGACATAAAATTATTTTTATTAATTATGGTAATTATAGAGCACTACAATATTTTAAAATATCCCAATAAGGAAAGTTTGAATGAGTGGTAAAAAGCAGGAAACAATTGCGGTTTAAAGCTTTACAAATATTTTTTTGTGTTTTGATTCATTAAAAAAATTATAAATAATCTAAAATAAATATTATTATTAAACAAGAAATGTGGCAAAGAAAATATTGTTCACAGTTGGAATCGATCCCTTCACCCCAAAATTTGGAGTTTTAAATTTCACTAAATTAAATTAAATCTTCGTTTCGCCGCAATTTTAAAAAAATTAACCCCCATTTTTTACGGAAAATCGTATATTATACCATAAATAAAAAAAATTCTATTAATTTTTACGTACGTGAGAAACGGTAACAATTCCTCTTTAATTTGTCCTATAAATACTGAGTAGTGCATATTTTTAAGGGTTTTAAAAAAATTTCGTTGCCATTTGATTTTTAATATCAATTATTTTTACTACTAACATTAATATAATCAATATGCCCTTCATAATCGTGGTATTTCTGCCTTTTTAACACCCACAATAATTTTTTATGGAAACATTTTTGTACTTCGCAAAATCTCGAACGCCAAAAATCGCGATTTTCCATACTGACGAAAACTGTCCGGAGAGAACTTAACGTCTTGATCAGAGTACGTGTTTATTGAGGGCATATGGTTCTAATAAAAGCCCTTAGTAAGGCTTCCTTTTTGAAAACAAGTTCCTAATTATAGAATTGGAGTGCCCTAACTAGGGTGTACCCCAGTTAGAGCAGTGAATTTGTCTCGGCAATATATAAAGATAAATATTTCTATTTTTATGTTATATATTAGCAATCACTTGATTTATTTTTTGATTTTTTTATTGTAGAGGTATTTTCAATACATTTTATGTACATTTTATCAGCAAATAACTAACTACGGTTTTGGGTTAATTTTTTTTCGAATGTTTTGTCTAGGTTAACGGAATTGAAAAAAATTACAAAAACATTACTGTAATTAGTTAAACATTCTTTGTAATATTTTTGTGGCATCTATTCAATCTTAAAAACAAGTTTGTATTATTTTCCTGTGCCGTGACATAAAGTTCCAGAAAGCTCCACGCAGTTGACTAGAATACAAGCAGGAAGTTTAAGCTCAAAGTCTCTCCGGACAGTTTTCTTAAGTATTCAAAATCGGATTTTTTGACAAGCGATATCTCGAAGATATACAAATCTTAGAAAATTATTTTGACGTTGTTGTAGTAATGAAAAATAAAATCTTATTCAAAACTGTCTATTTCAAAATTTAATGCACTGAATAAAATAAATAGGATTTATAAACCAAAATTAAAAAAAAAATCACTAACAGCACAGCGGTTTGAAAAAAATCCCAGAAATCTTGAAAAAATCTCAGAAATTAAAACATTACCAAGAGTTTTAAACAACGTGCTAACATAGCACCTAGTCAGCACGCGTTTAGTGGACCGGCCCCAGTGCGTTGCAAAATATTATAAATTTTGAACCGCAAAAACGGGAACTTGGAACCTCCTAGAAACACTTATTTAGGCTTAGGTTTAGGCTTGGAGTACAAGAAAATGGCTTCAAACCAAGCTTCCTATTAGTTGCAGGTCCAATTTTCCAATTTTTAGGCTCGAAAACAAAGCTAAAGTTTAAGCTTTTAGCTTAAAATTTAAAAATTCTTGATCTGCGTGGTCAATCATCGACCGTTTTTACAAACTCTGTCTGTGTTCGCTTCTTGAACTGATTGTAGCGAAACACTAGAGTTTTGCTATTTTCAGCACCTATTCTTTTTTCAGTATTGTTTATAAAAATCGAGATTAATCCTGTAGATTTTTATTGGGAAGCAAAAATGGTTCAAATTTTCATTACCAACCGGATTACGGCCGCTCTGCAGTATTAAAAAACCAGAGTCTGTACAAAAAAAAATGACGTGGTCTGGAATAAATATTTCAATGACATATCTAAGTAACTGAGAGCCTAATCCATACAAGTGCTGCAGTAATGAACTATGATAGCTATATAGTTTTTAAGACATGGTCATTTATTTTTTATTTTGGTCTAGATCATTTTTGTACAAAACAGACTACCGTTTTAAAAAAAATGGGTAATAATGAGTTTAAGGTCGGTGTTGGCGTAATGGTCATTGCGACTGGTATAAAGCAATTGTTTTTTGTATTAGTAATGTTTTTACCCCTAAATATCAAGTTTCCAAACATCCGATACCTAAAGCAGCTAGCTAGCATCCGGAGCTCCACTTCTTATTTGTCTATTATACAGCTGATTTAACTTTAAAATACGTTTTAAACTAATTTAGCTGCATTTTTTGAACTGTTCTCGATGTTTCTAAAGTTCTGCAAATATTTTTTTCATATTATACATGAAATTACACTTTAATTATTAGAAAAATTAGCACACAAATAGAGGCGGAGCGGCAAACACTAAATTCCACCGACTCCGACTCCGACTCCGTCCAAAATATACCGTAATTTACCGTAATTTTTAGTATTATGCAATTTTTATTCTAGGCCTAAGCCTAAGCTTAACCTGCACATCAATATATAATTTGCAGAAATTTGAGGCGGAGTCGGAGTCGGAGTCGGTGGAATTTAGTGTTTGCCGGCGGAGCTCTGAATCTCCGAGGGAAATCGGTAGTTTAAATAAAAAAGCGGAAATACCTGCGATCGCCGGTTTTGCTGAGACTTTTTTCCAAAGCTTTTGTGAAATCCAGAGTCATGACTGCCACGGACCAGACAAAAATTAACAACCAACTGGTCTTCATTTCGAATAACTCACAAACTGTCCGGACACGGAGGAATCAAACCCAATTAGCTGAAATTATAAATGTCAAAATTACCGTCTTGTTGAACGCTATTTAAGAACATTAGGCACGATATTAGTATTTAAATAATCGAAGCTTGGAGAATTGACTGCTTCGAATGTTTCATATCATTAGATGGTGAGAATTGCGTGAAAGTGTGATAATTAGATATATCGTCGTTCGTTACTCTAACACTATGAGTCAGAAGTGTTATAAAATACTCGCAACTGTGACTCTTTTTTATTCTTTAACACACAAATAGTATTAAAAATTTGAGTCACAGTCACGTTGATTTTATACTGATTGTGACTCTTTCTGTCAGAGTAACGACGATTTCAAAAAGAAAAATGGCGTTCGTAAGTTGTTAAGTTAAATATTAAAATTTACGCACAAATACCGGAACAAACGCAGGCTCTTTGTATTAATTATATATTTTTGGATAAAATCACGTTTTGCATATTTCCGCACGAAAATTCCAGATTTTTCTAGAAAGATTAAATTCGGAACATTTTATTTTTGCGAAAATAAACCGGCGGCTATGGACTAAGGCAAAGTTGTTTTAAAATGTCAGTTTAATTAATAAATCTAATTAAAATTTTCCAATTTCAGATGTTGTAAACACAAAATTTCCGCAACGCCAAAAGGTTGCTCCGAAGCTTCGGATTGGATTACTTTTGTTGGTTGAGGAAAAAAACAATTTAATGTTCGATAGTGATGTTCCGTAGAGCTCCAAGCTCCGGAGATCTGGAGCGGAGTTCTGTTAATTCCCGGAGCTACCTGCTATTCTTATATTGATTTTATAAATAATGAAAGGGTGATGTCATAGATTAGTTTGTCGAAATTGGTTTGTAAACTAATTTTTTTTCAAAACTTTTTTTATTTTAAAGGTTTATTAGCAAAAAATAATAGCGAATAATAGCAAATATTACAAAAATGATATAAATAGTATCACTACTATACATATACCATACAACATATTACAAAAAAAAACACCATACGACATAATCAGTTTATCACAGGTTTCGTGTACAATATGGAATGTACACATTAAGGTCTATTCATACTTATGACAAAACGTCCTTTGGACAAAGTCCAAAGGACAAACCAAAACGTCCTTTGGACAAGCCAAAACGTCCTTTGGACTTTGTCCTTTGGACGAAGTATGAACGCTACTTAGAATTTGTCCTTTGGACAAAGTCCAAAGGACAAAATCCAAAAGGAAAAGTCCAAAGGACAAAAGAAGTATGAATACGTTGTCCTTTGGACTTTTCCCTTTGGACTTTTCCCTTTGGACTTTGTCCTTTGAACAAAGTCCAAAGGACTTTTGTCCTTTGGACTTTGTCCAAAGGACGTTTTGTCATAAGTATGAATAGACCTTTAGAATGTGTTAATATTTGCCAAACTTTTGTTTTGAATAATAATTAAAAAAACCTTGTTTTATTTCGTTTTTTTAATTTTGATTTTAATTATTGTTAGTAGGGTAAAAGGGCTAAACGTTATTTATCACCAATTTTTCCATTTAAGTAACCTTTTATCTTCTGATTTTTTATTTTGATTGCAGTATTTATTGTTTTCATTTTCGTTTTCACAAAATTTTTAAAGGCACGAAAATCTGGATTTGTTTCTTCAGTTTTTTGAATATGATTAAAATATGTTAACCAAAGAGCATACATATTCTTGCCATTTTTTAATTATTTCATTGTCACTATTTTGTAAAAATATGCAATTTTCTATCGATAAATATAGTAAATGTGATCTCTTCTTTTAATCTACAATATTCTGAGGCTTTTATCCATATTTCATTCAAAGTTGGACATTTTAAAAAATAATGTTCGAGGCTGTCTTTTGATTGTACATTTTTACAGAAGATGCAAAATGGAGAATTTACTATTTTATATTTATAGAGCCACTTACTGCAGCTTATTACTCTATGTAATATTTTAAATTGTAGAACTTGAAGTTTTGTTTCTGAGGTTATTGTTTTTATATTTATAAAGTGTTCTGTCCAAAAAGCCCATTGTTGTTCCCCAATTATTTCATTCCATTGTTTAATTAATGCTGGGTCTTCTGTTTGTTTTATAATAAACAATTTTTTTATTTCTTTATATGTATTCAACTCTTTCCATTCTGGTAGGGGGTATCTTTCTTGTGTTAATCCAGATTTAAGAATGTCTCCCCGCACGCGATTGACTACTACTTTAATTTGATTATAATGTATTTGATTGAATTTTTTAAAATTGTATATTTTTTCAGCTATTGGAAATGGCTTCCAATTTCGTTTTTCATCGAGAAAATTTTTTATTTGGTCACAATTTTTTTGTTACTACCTCATAATGATAAAATGTTTTATCGTCTATCAGTATATACTTATTATTGTTTATATTTTCGTCTATAATGGCTTCCCAGCAGTATAATTTGACAATTCTTCTATCGCTAATTTCTTGATATTCTTTTAGAGCATCAATATAATAATTATCGATGCCGTTCCACTTAACTGGAAGACTTTTGAAATTGTAAGTGCAATCTAATAAATATTCCAATCCACCGACTTTTTTTTAGCTTATGACAAATAAAAGCGCACCATTTTGCTGAAGGATTTTTTGTAATTCTTCCTTACATTTTAATTTTAAACGTTTTATTTATTGTTTCTATGCATGGCATTTTTAGTCCATAATTTTTATAATCTTTTATCATTACAGTACGTTTTTTTTCGGTAACTTAAAATTCCAAGTGTAGTTGGTAATGAATTTTTGATTTGGTTTAAGGTTTTTTATCTACATATAAATTGATTAATAGATAAACTAGGTGAGACAACCCAAGAGTTTTTAGTAGTAAAATACGCCCAATTAAAGTCAGACTTCGAGTGTGCCAAGAATTTAGGGATGTTTGTATTTTCTCGAATTTATTTAATTTAATCATATTTTCTTTATTATGAACAAAATTTATTCCCAAAATTTTTATAGGCTTAGTCACCACATTAAATTTATTAACTCCTGTGTTATTTTAGGTTTTAAGTTTACCAATTCTGGTACATTGTGTTTTATCTGTGTTCAGTTTTAACCCTGAAAAACTTCCAAAATTAGTTATTGTTTTTCTAGCTTTTTTGACGAATTTTTCATTCGTCAAAAAAGTGTTGTGTCGTCGGCGAATTTCTGCATTTTATAATCATGTGCTGATGTTTTTATACCTTGAATTTCGAAGTCGTTTCTGATTTCAATAGACAGCAATTCTATTGCTAGTATAAACAAATATAGACTTATTGGATCACCTTGACGTACACCCCGTTCGAGCGAGAAATATTGAGTTGTATAACTATTATTAAGGACCGTGGTAGAAGCATCAGTGTATAAAATTTTAATATATGTTATAAATTCTTGTGGAATTCCATAGCATGCCATTGTTTTAAACAAATAGTTCCAATTTAGTGTGTCAAATGCTTTTTCAATGTCAAGAGAAAGCATATAACCTTCTAGTTGTATTTCGTCCGCCCATTTTATAAGATTGATAATTTGTCTGATATGTTCACCTATATATCTTCTTTTAATAAACCCGGCTTGATCTTCATGAATTAGTTTAGGTACAATTTTCTTAAGTCTGTTTGCTAGAGCTTTGCTAATTATTTTGTAGTCTACATTTAAAAACGTTAGTGGTCTCCAACTTGGGATAACTAGTAGATTACGATATGGCTTATGAAGTAAATTAAGAATTCCTCTCCGTTGTTCTTTTGTGAGCTTTTTTAGTATCAGACGTAGAATCTTTTAGCGCTTCCAAGAACAGTCCTGCTATTTCGTCCCAATATATAAAGTAGAATTCTGTTGTAAGTTCATCAGTGCCTGGGGTTTTATTTTTTGGCATTGATATAGCTTCATAGCATTCATTTAGAGTTAACGGGACTGATAGCAGTTTTTTATCTTCTTCTTGTAATTTGGTTATTTGGTTGCTACTACATATTTTATTTAATAATTCATTTTCTGTTGTTAAATACTTTTCTTTTTGTTCCGAAGCTATTTTTTTTAAAAATAATCATATAGTTGATTTTGCATTTCTTTGGGGTTTGTGATGATTTTAATGTTATTGGTGTTATCATGCTTTTGTATTTGAGTTATTGTTGTATTTGCCGCATTTCTTTTTTCCAGCCTGTAGAAGTACTTTGCATTTTTTTCTCCACCATTAATCCAATTAGCTTTTGAACGGATTATTGCCCCTTCAGTTTTTTCGTTGTATATACACTCTAGTTTACTTTTAATTTGTTTGTATTGATTAAGTGTATTTTGGTCTAATTTATACAGTTCCTGTTCAAGAGTTTCAAATTCTTTTTCTAACTTAACCTCTTCTTTTCTATGTTTACTGATTTTTTTGCTATAAGGTATGGACTTTTCTCGAATAATATACTTAAAAGCCTCCCATTCAGTTCCTTTAGTACAAGATTTATAATTTATTTCCAGCATAGTAATAGCTTCCTGTACGAGAGCGTCATATTTTGGTTCCTTAAGTAGTTGGTTATTGAATTTCCATAGACCTGGCTCTTTCGGCAAGTAGTTATTACCCTGTAAACTGGTAAAGATTACGCGATGATTAGTTCGTGGTGCATTAATAATTGTGCATTCCGTGACAAATTGCAATAAATCTGTTTGTAAGAGTTATAATCTAGTTTACAGTAAACTGGAGGAGTAATTTGAGACCGAGTATACTGTTTTTTGTACGGGCATTTTGTTCTCCATAAATCTTTTAGACTATAATTTTCAATTATTTCTTTCAGTTTAAGATTATCTTTTTTGTCAGTAAAAGCGTTTCCTCCTAGTTTATCATTTGAATTCAAGCACAGATTAAAGTCTCCCGTTAATATTATTTTATAGTCTTTCTCGGTATTTTCGGCAAAAATCTCATTCAGATTTTCGAAAGAAGATATTCTTTCACTCTCATTACTGGGCGCGTACACTGTTCCAATAATCAACTTGTACCCATTAAAGCACCCTTTAAGCATCAAATATCTTCCATTTATATCTTTGATGATTTTATCTACTGTTTTATCAACCGATTTTCCAAGCAAAATACTAACTCCTTTAGAATTTGATGTACCATGTGAAAAATAAATATTAGGGTGCCCATTCCATTCATTTTTCCACACTTTCTCTATTTTTGATGTCGTGTGTGTTTCGGATAGACAAATAATATCAAAATTTTTGTTATTGACTTTTTTATTACGTAGAAAATCAAAAACAGTCTTTTTTTGATTTTATTTTGTAGCCCATTAGCGTTTAGTGTTAGTAATGTAATAGTAGATATATTCATACTTTAAATTAAAAATAAATAAATTATTAAAATAAATAAATAATTAAAAATATATATGTAAATGTATTACATATATCATATAACTCCAGGAATGTTCGTATTTAACATAATATCAATATATTTTGTTGCTAAGATTTCGTTTTAAGCTTTGATAATTATATTATTTTTATAAGAATTTATTAATCGAAACTATACTTTTTTGTTATGTAATGTTTTCGTTTATAATTTAGCGTTTTCATTTATTTACTCCTATGACTTCTTTGAATTTATGATTTTATTTATTTACCTATTTACTTTTGTGTTTTTTAAACGATCGGTTGAACCTATCGAACTCTAAAGTTGTTTTAGCTTTACTATATTTCGTAATTTTTTCATACGAACTTAAGTTTCAATTTGTTACACATGCTCTAAAGGCAAAATGCATCACGATCCTTTAAAAGGTAATCAAAATGTCTTTTATTGTACTTTAATTTTGTATATGCATTTAGCCATCTTGTAAAGAATCGAAAGATCGACGTTGAAGCCAGCGAAATTTATTTTCAGGCTGGTGTTTTAAGCCTGTTCTGAGCTGGTTGAATAGCTTAATTTTTTTATATTAATAACACTTTTAATCGGAATAAGTGATTACATGTATCTCCTACTTCGCCAGCAAATTCGTCTCACTTTGCCAACAACTGTCTTACATTGCCAGCAGTCTTAGTTAGTCATCAGATAGGTGTCTTACTTTTCCATCATGTTGTTTTAAATCCCCTTTCCTCTCACTTTGCCATCAACATTGTTTTTAATTTCAATTTTCGTCCCTTCCTTTGACTCCCTAAAAAGTGACAAAATGAGTCAAATATAATTTTTTTTTTTTTTTTTTTTGTCAAAAATAAAAAATATTTTTTAAACAGATGGAAACCAAAATAATATTATTGATAGGTGAAACAGTTACAGTAACAGTTAAAGTAATAGTTATCCCCAAAACCAACACTAAAACGCCCACAATTGGGCTGGGTCGCAAGAAAAAAAAAAACTAAAAAAAAAAAAAAAAGACGTATAAAAAGCCGACCCCCAATTTTTAACTTATCCCTTTTTTTTTTTTTTTTTTTTTTTTTTTTTTTTTTTTTTTTTTTTAAAAGTTTTTTTTTATTTTATTTTTTTTTTTTAAATTAGTTCTCAGAAATTAGATGATCTTAAAATTTCCCCTTTTCACTTTATTTTTTTTCCCCTTTCCTCCCTTTCTTTCAAGGCAGAAAAATTTCAAAAACATTTTGGCTTAACTGAACAATAAACAATTTTTTTTTTTTTTTTTTAAATTTTTTTGTTTGTTGGTTTATATACTTTATACTTCGCTGTTTTTTCTCAAAAATCAAAAAAATTAATAGAAAAAAATTGTTTTAAACATTTTTTCAAAATAAACACGGTGGTATTTTGTTTTTCTTTCTTTTCCTTCTATAATTACGTTTGAACTACTGATTTTATAAGATTAGTGTTTTTGTCGGTTTATAAAAAAATTCTTTAATGTGTTTAGTTTTTTGACTTCTTTCCCTTTTTTTGTGTAAAAAAAAAATCAATCAAATGGAGAATCAAATCATTTGTATAAACTTTTTAATTTTTTCTTTTATTAAAACTATTTTTTGTTATTTTTTTTTATGTATTTTGGGTCATTATGCTAGTGTGAACATGGAGCTTTTTTGTATTCTTCAATATGCATCGTAAATTGTTTCCCCCCCCAAAAAAAAAAAATTTTTAAATTTTTTAAACAAGTTATACGGAACTGACTTAAATTTTTTAAAAATTTAAAAAAAAAAAAAAAAAAAAAAAAAAACACTGGCATAGTTATTTAATAAAATGCGCATGACTGGATAGATGACATAACGAGCTATCTAGCCATATCAAAATGCGCGATTTTTGGCCATATGCAGTACATTTCATAATTTTGCGCAGGGCAAACATAACAGGCGATGGCCGCAAACTTTAGCTGGCCGAATTTATATCAATTACCCTAAATGATTTATAATCCGTATTAGTTAAAAAAGGTGATTTTTAGATTATATAAGGTCAGAAATCAAAAGTTAAGTATAAAATCATATTGTATAAAAGATTATGGAATTTTTGACGCTTTTTTATTTTTGTTAGAAAAGGTGGTATTTTTGAAAAATTTTAAAAAAAAGCTCGTTTAATTTTTCGAAACCCATTCTCATATTTTAATAACGCTTTTTTTCTAAAATTTGTCCCCTCCCCACTGATTAAAAGTGTTTATAGTATACGTTAATTAACATATAAATTCATTTTATTTACATGTAAAACGGTACTTATCGTGCAGTTTTTGTGTTACGTAAAAATGTTGCTAATCACACTCAAAGTATGAGTATTTCATTTATTATAAGTAATTTATAAAACCACTAATTTTCCAATGGTTTGTCATTTTTAACGCAGCTATGAACTTTTGCCAATTGGACCAAAATCTGCCAATTAATTATTCACTGATAACTAAATTGTTCAACCTATTTCTCGCATTAGTGTATTTAACTTCAAGTTAAAGTATAATGCATCATTCGTTACTCCAAAATAAAATAAATTTATTACAAAATTAACCTAAATGTAAAAGTAATTAAAGTTTTTATTTGAATGTAAACGAAGAAGTAAAAAAATTCAAGTGCTATTTCATACTAAAGTCAGTAAAAAAATGATGTAGACTAAAAAAGTTTTTGCAAACCGCACCATAAACCGCACCGTTAGCGAGATATGCTCACGTGGAGTTTTTTAGTCCACATCATTTTTGTACAGACTAAAATTTTGGCTTATTTTATGTTTGGCGACAATAAAAAAAAGTCTAAAATTGTCCGATATAATAAGATTTAAATAAAAACTTTAATTACTTTTACATTTAGGTTAATTTTGTAATAAGTTTGGTGTATTTTGGAGTAACGAATGATGCATTATAACTTTGACTTGAAGTTAAATACACTAATGCCGGAAATTTGTTGAACAATTTAGTTATCAGTGAATAATTAATTGGCAGGCTAGTATCCAATACGAACCAGTACATACCTCCGTTTAAAATAACAAACCATTGGAAAGTCATGGTTTTAGAAATTACCTTATAATAAATGAAATACTCATACTTTGAGTGTGATTAGCAACATTTTTACGTAACACAAAAACTGCACGATCAGTCATAGTTTCCATGTAAATAAATGAATTTATATGTTAATTAACGTGATACTATAAACACTTTTCAGTGAGGGATAAATTTTAAAAAAAACGGGTTTCTAAAATACGAGAATGGGTTTTGAAAAATTAAACAAGCTTTCTAAAATTTTTAGAAAATACCACCTTTTCTAAGCAAAAATAGAAAAGCGTCAAAAATTCCATAATCTATTATGCAATATAATTTTATATTGAGCTTTTGATTTATAACCTTATATAATTGTAAAAATCACCCAGATGTGACTAATCGGATTATAATCATTAGGGTAATTGATATAAATTCGGCCAGCTAAAATTTCGGCCATCGCTTGTTATGTTTGCCCTGCGCAAAATTATGAAATGTACTGCAAACGGCCAAAAACGCGCATTCTTGATATGGCTAGATAGCTCGTTATGTCATCTATCCAGTCATGCGCAGTTCATTTCATAACTATGCGTATGATAAAAATAACAGCCGGCGGCCGAAATTAAGGTTGGTCGAATTTAAGTCAGTTCAGTATAACTTGTTTAAAAAAAGGCTCTTTTATAGCGTGTTTACATTTTTCCACAATTTACGATGCATATTGAAGAATACAAAAAGGCTCATGTTCACACTAGCATAATGCATCAACATGCATTATTAACAAAAAAATAATTTAGAAAAAGTTTAAAATGATTTATTCTCCAATTGATTGATTCTACAAAAGTCAAAAACTAACATTAATTATAAACCGACAAAAACGCTAATTATAAATCATGTTCAAACGTAATCAGAAATATACAAAGGAAAGAAAGCAAATACCACCGTGTTTGAAAAAATGTTTAAAAAGATTTTTTTCTATTTATTTTTTTGATTTTTAGAAACAGCGAAATATAAAGTATATAAACCAACAAACTTTTGAAATTTTAAAAATCATTTATAACTGTTTGTTCAGTTAAGCCATTTTGAAATTTTTCTGCCTTGAAACCAAAAAGAATAAAAGAGAAGTGAGATTTTAAGATCATCTAATCTTGAACTAAGGGAATACAAAATAAAAACTTTGATAACTTTTACCCTATTTGGTAGGGCTATACGTCTAAGCCATCTCTTCCAGACCACAAATTGGCGCGAGCAATACGTAACTGAACGAAGTAAAC
>JASAMX010003334.1:0-25251 GCA_030248175.1 Microlaimidae sp. YZB2_3 | reverse complement strand
GAAGCCGCATGTCCGGCCAGAAGCCGCATGTCCGGCCAGAAGCCGCATGTCCAGCCAGAAGCTGCATGTCCCGCTAGAAGCCGCATGTCCGGTCACTAACAGTTTGAACAAAGCAGAATTAAATTACTAAACAATTAATTGTCAGAAAAATATGTAAAATTACAAAATAATAATTAAAAAATTTTATAAAGAATAATTTTTATGTAAAAGAGTGTAAACATTTGGAACAAAGTTTGAATATTCTACAAAATGAGAATTTAACAAGTTAGGATTATTTTTATTAGCTAAAATAAAACACGCCTCTTTAAAACAAAGACTATAAAAACCGTCACCAAAAGCAAGAAACTTAGAAAAGCTAAAACTATGCTTAGTAATCCTTTATCCTAGAATGTAATGAAACTCCAGAATAAGAGGAATCACTGGCTGAACTACTTACAGCACGCTTATGCTCAGTAAAACGAGTCAAAAAGTTTCGTTGGGTACGACCTACGTAAAAACAGTCACAGACCTCACATTTTAAAAGATATACTACGTTATTACTGGCCAATTTCTCGGACAAAGGTGACCACGAGTTTTTGTTAAATACATTTTTAGGCGAGTTTCATGATTTTCTTAAGTCTACTAAATTTTGTTTTATTCATGAATTCGAGTTTTCGCGTACATTACCATTTTTAGATAGTCTTATTAAGCGCTTTGAAAGTGAAATTGAGGTGCAAGTTTACCGCAAGATTACTCATTCTAATCGCTACATTTTAACAGTTTGATTTATACCAAATCAATATACTTCGGAATTGAATTACAATAATAATAAGGCAAATTTAAATTGCCTTTTTTAGTTTAAATAAAACAAAAATCTGTTTCTTTGTTTTTATATATTTTAGTTACAAGTACAATGCTTTTTTTTCTTTTTTAATTAATTTTTTAATTAAAAAACACAAAAAATAGTTTTTTTTAAATAATATATTAATCATAATGATTATGATTCCAATGTACGATTTAAAAAATGTTTTAGTTAAGAAACTATTTAAAAGCAATGATAATTTTGTAATAAAGTGATATTGAACTTAAACATAATTTGAACTCTCCCGCTTAAATTGTCCAAGAAGATGATATAAATGAGATAAACAATTTTAATATATCATCTTTTTTTTGGAATCCACTTCAAGTGGGTTTTTAAAATCAAAAAAGGTTATGTGTTGTGTTGAATCTTGTGTGGGATTATTTTTTGGTTAACTGTTTACTCATAAATCTAGTTGTATTTTTTTTAAATCTTAAGTACTTTTGATTCAATATATGCTACGTCATCTAAAAATTATATAAAATTCAAGTACAAAGATAAAGCAAAGAAAGTTTTTGCAAGAAACCAGGAAAAACTGAAGTGAAATGACAAAAATTATCCGACCAAAACTTTAGATATATTTGTGAACCCTAACAAATCAGCACCGTTATATAATAAAACAGATGAAAAATACCAAACTTTTTTGACTAAGTTTTTGAAATATATGTGAGCTTGCAAAATACGTTTGCAAAACATAAGTTTACTTATAAATGAACTATTTTTATTTGTAAACAACTTCCTAAATTTCAACTATATAATATAATCTCATAAGTATTGTTAAATATAAAGAACTGGCAAAAAACCAATGAAATATGGACACAGTTAATTATTAAAGGTGTTACAAAGTATTATTTTACATTAAGAATATAAATTATTAGTTCCACTAAAGGTTGATTTATTCTTATTGACATTTTTACATACGTTTATACGCTGTATTTGTCCTTTGGACTTTGTAAAAAGGACGTTTTTACATAAGTGTGAACCAACCGTTAGACTTTAATATAAATATATATTTAGTTAAAAAATTAACTATTTAACTACCTACTTAACTACTTACTACTTAACTACCTAGTTCAAAAATTTCAAGTAGTTAACTACCTACTTACTACCTACTTGTAATTTTAATTAACTACTTAACTACCTACTTATAATTTTTAAAGTAGTTAACTACCTACTTAACTACCTAGTTTGGTTTTTGGCTAACTATCACAATACTAACTTTGGGCACGCTTAACAACTTAAAACTACGCGTGCTATGGTACCACACAGTGGCGTGCCCAGGATTTCATTTCGGGGGGGGGGAGGCGGTCTGGGGGATAAAAACTAAAGGAGGGGGTTTGGGGAGCGGGAGCCCCTCAGATTGGGGGGTCTGATGGGCGAGAGCCCCCCAGCGGGGTCAAGGGGCAGAGCCCCTTGTCAGGGGGGTCTGGGGCGGAATGCCCCCCTAGGGGAGAAAATTTTTAATTTAAGGTGCTAAAATACAATAGAAATTTTAGTTTTAGATGATACTTATTAAAAATTTTAAGGTTTTTTTATACCTATACATTTAAAACATGTGTTTAAACGTTAATAAAAGGATAATAGTGTTTATAGCAGTTTTATTAAACATGTATGCCTTAACTACTGAACGCGATAATCGATTTGAAATCAAAAAACTAAGATAAATTGTCAATTTAAACTACCGGGAAAATTTTGGTTTTTTTGACTATTAATATGCTTTTGGAAGGCATCAGGAAAGTTTCTGTATTAATATTAATAAAAAGATTTTTCTCTCCCAAAATTTAAAAAACGTAAGGGTCCTCCCTTACAAAAAAATCCGGCTTCGCCGGATTTTGGGGGGGGAGGTGGCCACCCCCCCCCCCCGCCCTCCCTAGGCACGCCACTGGTACTGCACTAATATAATTTAACTTAAAGAGGAGTTTGATTTTTTATATAATATTTTTGTAAATAAACATGGTTATCCTAGTAAGCTGGTGGCCAAATTCTTTGATATTTCAAGACTCAAATCAGGTTGTGCTCCTCCACCTCCAATAAAAATCTCTCTTCCCACCATCATTCTCTCTTTTTTTGGTAAAAATTTCTATAGTATAAAGCGCATTCTTAATAATGCAGGGTTTAAAACATTTTACCGCTCGCCTGTTTCCATACGTTCACTTTTGTTTACTTTTGAATTACCTCCGTCCGAGGAATTGGCCAGTAATAACGTAGTATACCTTTTAAAATGTGATGTCTGTGACTGCTTTTACATAAGTCGTACCCAACGAAAGTTTTTGACTTGTTTTGCTGAGCATAAGCGTGCTGTAAGTAGTTCAGCCAGTGATTCTTCTTATTCTGGCTTTTCATTACATTCTAGGATTACTAAGCATAGTTTTAGCTTTTTTAAGTTTCCTGCTTTTGATGACAGTTTTTATAGTCTTGGTTTTAAAGAGGCGTGTTTTATTTTAGCTAATAAAAATAATCCTAACTTGTTAAATTCTCATTCTGTAGAAATTTCAGACTTTGTTCCAAATGTGTGCACTCTTTTACTTAAAATTATTCTTTAATTATTATTTTGTAATTTTACATGTTTTTTCTGACAATTAGTTGTTTAGTAATTTAATTCCGCTTTGTTTGAACTGTTAGTGGCCAGACATGCGGCCTTTGGCCGGACATGCGGCTTCTGGCCAGACATGTGGCTTCTGGCCAGACATGCGGCTTCTGGACAGACATGTGGTTTCTGGCCGGACATGCGGCTTCTGGCCGGACATGCGGCTTCTGGCCGGACATGCGGCTTCTGGTCGTACATGCGGCTTCTGGCCGGACATGCGGCTTCTGGCCGGACATGCGGCTTCTGGCCGGACATGCGGCCCGAATTGGATTTTATGATGCACG
The DNA here is from genome assembly GCA_030248175.1 of Microlaimidae sp. YZB2_3. Classification (NCBI taxonomy): domain Eukaryota; kingdom Metazoa; phylum Nematoda; class Chromadorea; order Desmodorida; family Microlaimidae; species Microlaimidae sp. YZB2_3. The sequence goes on along the minus strand of JASAMX010003334.1, from coordinate 21,542 downwards.
CTGCTACAGTCTGCTGTGACATACCTTTATTAGATTATCCACCTGTGGTATTATAATGATACATACTGATGTTTCCAAATTCATACTTATGGTTGAATTATATTAGAATGCAGACATGAGGGGACCAATTAAAATTGCGTGGTAATGACGTTTTTTTAAACAAATGAGAACGCAGAATTTTTTTTAATTCCACCTTTTTACAAAATATACAAAAATTTACCAACTTTAGCCCTTGAAAAATTTGCATTTAGGTTCCAAATTAAGTAATTTGATAAATAATTATTAGAATACAGGTTCTAATCTTTATTATTAATCTGTTTTAGTCAAAAATTTTAAATGTTTTTGCTGTGAATCATACATGGGCAAGTTGGTCAAGCGTGGGAAGGGGGGTTAAACCCCAAATTAGGGAGGGGGGGGGTTAAAATCCGAGAAACGCATAATACCCATATCGTTTTTTTTCTGGAGTGCATTTTACCCATATCGTTTTTTGATTTTGAAGGAAAAATAGGTAAAAAAACGCTAATTTTAGCTCAAAAAGCCCTTTTTATTGCATTTTTGAGCTTTTTATTGTTTAAACCTTCATTTTGACCTCAAAACTTAAGTTTGAAGGCAGTTAGAAGTCATTTTAAAGGCATTTTTTTCTTCATTTTTCCAAAATTGGGGGGATGGAGAGGTTAACCTAACTGCAAATATCAAGGTCAGCTAGATTTTATTTGCCTATAAAAGAATAGTTTTGTAAAACTCCACAGTGGTTAGGAGCGTAGGTGGGCAGCCTCCCGGATTTTTTTTGGGGGGTATACCTGACCCCCAAAATTTAAGGGGGAGGTTGCCCCAAAAAAATTTTTGGGGTATACCTTAAATACCTCATTTTCGGCGTTTTTAGTACTGGGAGGGACCCCCCCAATTTTAGGGGGGTTTTGGGTATAATCGGGATTTTTTGGAGGGGGAAGGGTTAAACCCCCCCAAACCCTCCCCCTGCGATGTATGGTAAAGAGGCAAATTTCCCGTTTTCAGATCTTTTATCTCGCTATTTGCCTTTTTTGTCTGTTTGTTTGGTTTCAATTTTTTTTTGATTGGTTTATTAAATTTTTGTAACCCCAGGGACCAGAGACTGTTTGAAGTTGCGAAAAATAGAGTTCCAATGTGGACTTTCGTAGCGCTGTAAACATCACCAATACACAAACAAAAAGATACAGTTAGCTTTTTAAACCGAATAGTTACAGAAAAACAATCTAATATTTGAACTAATTAGGAATTTAACAGAAAACTTTGTAGGAACCATTGTTTTAACTGGGAATTTCAATCTGCCAGGGGTAGATTGGTCTTTAGATAAAATAATTTCAAACACACAAAATGAAAATAATTGGTTTGAGTTTTGTATTGAGGTAGGTATGTATCAGCTTCTTTCACAACCAACCACAACAATAATTATCTGGATCTTTTGTTCACAAACGATAGAGAAATTTTTAATAATGTCACTGTTGCGCCCAGTTTTTCCCAATCAGACCATGACACTATTTTATCTGAAATTAATCTTAAAATATGTGACAGTCCTAAAAATAAGATTCAAAACTACATACCTGATTTTTTAAAAGCAGATTATGATATGCTAAGTTTGTACTTATCTAAAATCAACTGGAAAATTTTATTTGAGAAATGTGGCACAGTAGAAAATGCTTGGCAGAGATTCAAGGATATTTTGTTGTTAGGAATCAATAGACATGTTCCTGGAAAAAATTATTTACAAACAAGAAAAAATTGTACAATATCCAATACATATAAGAAAACTACAAAATCAAAAAAAAACTTTGGCATAAGCGTACTATTGATGAAAAATCAAGATCAGAGTACAAAAAAATTTGCAAACTATACAAAAATAAAGTTGGAGATTTTAACACTAATAAAGAAACAAAAATTTTAAATTCAGGAGGTTTAAACAAATTTTATAAATTTTTTACTAGTAAAATTAAAACAAAACAAACTATCCCACCAATTAAAAGAGACGATGGGACTTTTGTAACTGAAGAGTTTGAAAATGTTGAACTTTTTGGAAATTATTTTGCTTCCGTTTTTACTGATGATGATAATACTTTACCAAAATTTATTCCACCAAATATTGAGAAGTTGGACAACATGGTATTTACCACAAAAAGGTATTTAAAGCCCTAAAAAATCTCCCAGACAAATTGTCTTGAACACCTGACTGTTTTCCAGCTTACTTTTTAAAACGCTTGGCTAAAGTTATTGCTGAACTTTTTTGGCAATAATCTTTCAGATTTCTTTTGATTTTGGAGAATTACCACTTGATTGGAAAATAGCTTTATTAAACTTACTGTTTAAAAAAGGCACCAAAAACCTAAAAGAAAATTATCGTCCAATTTTACTTACATATTTTTCTTGTAAACTAATGGAACAGCTTGTCAAAGAAGAACTTCTTGTCTTTTTCCATATCATTTTGTCAAGGTTTCAACATGGTTTTAAGGCAAAATGTTTTACAATAACACAGCTGTTGGAAACTTTTTATGAGTGGACGCAGGCACTAAAAGATAAACTTCTAATTGATGTGATTTACTTGGATTTTGCCTAGGCCTTTGACACCGTGTAACATCAAAAATTGTTATATAAGCTGGAAAAATACAGTGTTTCTGCTAATTTTTGAAATGGATAAAAGAATTTTTAGTTGGGCGGGAAATCAAAGTTGTAATTAATGACTCAGTATCCAAATCATTTCCTGTAAAAAGTTCGGTTCCTCAGGGTTCGGTTTTGAGTCCATTTCTTTTTCTTATTTATATTAATAATATTGTTGATTGTGTTAATTACTCACAAATTAGACTCTTTGCGGATGATATAAAGTTGTTTGCAAAATTTTTATCTAAAGACTACCACATTCAAACCTTAAGCCTTTAAAAAGACTTAGATAGAATATACAAGACTGGCAATTGCAATTATCAGATCATAAATGTGAAGTTCTTCATATTTGAAATCATAGCAAAGAGTTAATTTTTAAATATAAGCCTGGTAATAATGTACTTGCAACTACAGAATTGGTGCGTGACCTAGGTGTTTATATATCTCATAATATGAAATTCTCTAAACACAGTGAAATCACAGCAAAAAAAGAAATGAGAGTGACATCACTAATTTTTAGAACATTCAATTCAAACTCTAGAAATAATTTTCTCAGAGCGTATAATATAAGTCCTATGTTAGACCAATTCTGGAGTACGCTAGTGCAGTTTGGAACCCTTATTTACAAAAAGATAAACATTTTGGAAAAAGTGCAACAAAATTTCACTTGGAGGTTGTTTTATAAATTCAAATTGTTACCTGTTGATCATAAACAAAGACTGGATTACCTAGGTTTAGAAAGATTAAAGGACCGAAGAGACAAAACTGATTTATATGAGTGCTTTAAAATTATACACAGCATAAAGAATTTGCAAGCCAATGATTTTTTTAAGTTTAACCTGCAACCCACCCGTGGTCATCCCTTTAAATCGGCTGTTGAAGATAGCCGAATTAATGCAAGGAAATTTTCTTTTGCAAGTAGGGTGGTTTACACCTTGAAACAATCTACTCCCATCTCAAGTAACTGTCGAGTCTTTGGATGCATTCAAAAAAAGTTTTAAAATTGACTTAAATAAGCGCTCTTTTTGAGCCTTTAAAGTCATTTCAGGTAGCTATGTTTGTTAATATTTTGTTAGAATTGTAGTTTATGTTGGCGGCAATTAAGTCGCAGATTTGATGTTGTTAATGAAAAAAAAAAAAGAAAAGAAAAAAAGAGAAGAAAAATAAAATGATGAAACTGTAGAATTAAACTATGCATAGACTATGCTTAGTAAAATATATATTCTGTTATCTGATCATTAAAAAAAAGAAAAATAATCAATACATTCATTTTGCACTGGCGCCTAATATTTGGATGCTCAGCCACAACTCTTGCCTAGGTGCTGGCGAAAAAACCCCAGTCCCACCCAATATTATTGTATTATTTTTGAAAGTTCACATTTTTGCCACATTTGCACATCATGTTTGTTTCTTTTACAGATGTTAAATCGCTCAACATAGCTCGTTGTTTGAATTCAAGCTGGAAAAGTAAAATTGATAGCATTCCTCTTCCTATAAGGGCATGCCAACATTTTGGATTGGAACTGGAAAACAGTAAATTTTTTTGTTTGGATCTGGACTAGTACTCATCAACATTTACCGTCCAGATTTTAGAAAAACTAAAAAATAAAATTTGTTAAATTTTGAACAAATTGAAAAAGAATCTATTTTGTTAAATGAAAATATACAAACTAATAGAGCAAAAAAAGCTTCATGTAAATTGCGCAAAATATTTTGGTGTATATGATGGTTTAAAATGACAAGAGTTTCTTAACTCTACTGTATTTTGGTGTAAAAATAACCAAGCACTAAAAAGCAAATTTTGGTATTCCGCACAAATATGCTTAACGCGTCACAAAATCGGATATCATTAGAAAGCTCACTGTCCAGGAAATATCATAGAAAAGTTCAATTTAGAAAAAAAATTAGCAAATAAATCCAAAAAATACAGGAAAAATTATTTGTCAGCCGTATGGCTGACACGGGCTAAATACCACATTTTTTTATTCAACTTTGTTTGTACTGTACAATTGTGCAAATGCGTTAAACAAACGTGTAAATATATTTAAAAAACATTCTTGAATTAAACTCATAAAAACGTATTATTGTAAATATTCTGCTGTTAAATAAAAATAAAAACAAGTCTGTAACAATTTGGTGCTGGCACATGTAGTTTTAACGTCGTACAATTTTACGTACCAACAGCTTAATCGTTTAAAGTCACGTAAGGAATAATTTGTATATGGTTGGGTTGAAAAGTGCGTTCGCAACTCTGGAAGTACCTTAATTTTTTTTGTTGGAAAACCGCGCAAAAATTTTGAACGTACTGTTGCTAAAATAAACATTATGCTGAACGATCAATCAGCTGCGTGCCAACCATAGGTGAGAAAGGGGTCCACCCACCTAGCCTCGAAATTTTGGGACCTCCCTCTAGTCGAAAATCCAGGGGCCCCCCCTCCCCCCAAATTTCCGAATTTTTTATCCCTGACCCCCCTCTAGAATTTAAAATCTGACCCCCCATCCGCCCTCGAGAAAATTTTAGGTACTTTTTTATACTAAATTTTTTTCGAAAAACGTGAATTTTCATCACATATTCATGCTTTTACACCAGAATATCGATTTTTAGTCAATAAAATGTAGTATTATCCTATAAAAAGAACAATTATTAAAGTTATCATGGTTTAAAACGGTTTTGCTTTGGACACCAGATTTGATTTGATTTCACCACCTTTGACCCCCCTCTAGACTTCAAAGTTTCGCACCCCGGGTTGACCCCCCCTAAAAAGCTAGGGGGGTCCGGACCTTCCTGGGACCCCTCTCCTAGAATTCAAAATTCGATTTACCCTGGGTAGCCACACCCCCCTAGCTTCCCTGACCGTCCTCATCTATGGTGCCAACTAACGTGACTTTGGTCAATTAACTAGAAGCTATTACAAATGACATTAAAATCAATGTCATTGTTTGAAAAAACGTAATTCAAAAAGATATTGTGTAAAATAATTTAAAAATAATTTCCTAGACCACCAGTTACAAGACAAAAGCTAAACCAGGTTTTGGTTACAGCTTTTGTTGTGGGCTAATGGTTTAAAACAATTTTTGTGTTATAGATCAATTCTTAGATTATGGTCGTCTTGCCAGAATCAAATATTAATTTATTATTAAACCAGGGGCCGGTTGCATAAAACGTTTAAGGGTAATTATTCCCTTAAATTTGCACTTAAGTGGGGTAAAAAAGCAAATTTACCTCAAGTGCGTTGCATAAACAGCTTCACTTAAACGTTTACCTTAAGTTTTCCCTTCAATCCCAAGGGTGGTGAAGAGGACCCTTAGACTTTAAGGGGAATAGTTTAAATAAAGCTGGTGCGTCATTAATAAGATTATAAATCGTTTTAAGAAAAATTACAAAGTTTATAGTAATTTTAAGGCCCATAAACATGTAGTAAGTAATTAATTTTTACGATAAAACGAAAATCGTTGTTATATTTTTAAAAATAATTGAGCATTATTCTGCACAAAACATTATCTTCATTAATTGACCAAAGTCTTCTCCACGTTTTGGCTCCTTAATTTGTTTTTTTATTTAAATAAAATTAAAAATTTTCAGCACAATAAATTTAAAATTGAATAAAAAATACATTTATTTTTGGTTTTAAAGTGTTTTTATCAAAAAAATGTAATAACTCAAGCCAAAAACCCCGACAAAACACCTAATTCCGAATAAAAAATGAAAATAAGTTGACGATTTAAGATTATTTGATGAAATAAAGTAATTTTTAAGCAATTTAATATAGAATTCATTTTTTTATACAGTGTTAATATAAATGTTTGCACTTTTATGTGCTTAAACTTATTTTTGCAGCGATATTTAGTTTTAAATGTTAACAAAAATTCCCTTGCGTTGTAGTACGTACGCCCTAAGTTAAGGAAGGTTAAGAGAAATCGCTTACGTGCAATCGACTTAAGGGAAAACTTAACCTAGGGATATTACTGTATTTAAGGGAAAACGTAAGGGATTTTTTTCACTTTACTAAGGGTCTGGACCTGGTTTGGTCTGGTCTGGTTATGCAACCGGCCCCAGACCTGTGAACGGTCTGGAAATGCCCTCCCCCTGCTTTATTGGAAGATTTGCCCCTCCCCCGTTACATTGGCCCCTCCCCCCCACCAAAATGAAAAACTATCCTAAAATTATGAGGCCAATAAGCCCTATAATAACGCCATCATTGCGATTTTTGTTGCAGTTTTTAGCCTATTTCAATGCATTTTAAGCCATTTTAGACCTATTTTTTGCTTTTTTGTCCTTTTTTTCCCTTTTCCCTTCTTTTTTTTCTTTCTCCCCTGTTTGCCCCCTCCCGTTTTATTGCCCGCCGTTTCAAAAAAGGTGCCCCACGTGCCCTTCCCCCATATTGGAATTGCCCCCACCCCCCGTTTAAACCCCGGGGGGGAGTGCACAGAGCACAGTTCTGATTAAACTGCTCTTTTGAGTTTTTTCTACCAAAATAAGTCAAGTGAATCATTTGTTTTTTATAATATATAATTTTGTTTTAGACAATTCCTTAACGAACAAACATTCTGATTGTCATTCACTGTCTACTTATATTGAAAGATGGCGTGCCGCGAAAATTTTTTTCAATTTCCTACTACATGAATGCCCAATAGGAATGAGACTTGAGTATTTGAATGCCATTGATTTATTTTCCCACAAAAGACCTTATTATTTAACGGTAAATTTATTTTTTATTAACTTAGCAGCTTTTTTATTTAATGTAACGGAAAATAACTAATAAATATTCACGTGTATGTACCAAAAATAAAATGATAAAATCAAATTTGATGTCAAATACAGCCATGTTATATAAAAATTAAAATTTTGGTATGCACATAGAACACTTAACATTTAGGAGAAATCCGAAACCAGATGAGAATAAACAGATTTTGCTTTAAATGGATTGTTGTTGTAACCCCTGTAAAAAGTATAATTTTTACAAATTGAGAATATATAGTTGTAGAAAACAAGTATTTTTCTTCCTTTCCCCAAAGTTTAGCTTATGAACCCCTATGCAAACTTTAGCAAACCTGTTAAGATAAAAACGGAATTAGACTGGATATTGATAAACCATAAAGTGTCTGAAACAATTTACCATTGTGATTTCATTTTAATAATTATAACATACCTTTACTTAAATCTTTTAATAATTTGTTCTTAGCGGAAGGGCGGCTGCCCCCCCCCCCCCGAAATCCGGCGAAGCCGGATTTTTTTTATAAGAGACCCCTACGTTTTTTGAATTTTGGGAGAAAAAATTTGTTTCTTTAAATATAAATTCAGAAACAGTCCTGATACGTTCTAAAAGCATAAAAATACCAAAAATACTAAAAATTTTCCCGCTTTTCGGGAAGTGTACATTATTAATTTATGTTAGGTATTTAATTTTGATCGAGTGTACCATTCAATACATAGGTAAGGCATAAGCCTTTGCCTTAGATATTAAATGGCAATACTATAATACATATTAAAATTTTTATATTATGAGATATATAGGTTTGATAAGGGCTGTTTTAAACTCCTTAACAACGGTTTTTATACTTGTGGAGTAGTCCACCTCTGTCCACCCCATCCTCCTTTCTTGGCGAAGCGTGTCATTTTGTGTAGGTTTCCTTTTTTACTTTTCGAATATTGTGTTATAAAAATTTAATACAAATCTTAGTGCATTCTAAAACCAACCATAAAAGTCAATATAAAAATTTTACCCGCTACGCGGGAAGGTCAGCTTTATATACAGTAAAACTAGTATTAGCAATAATATTTTTTGTTACTATAACTTCAACCATACTTATGCACAAAATTTAAAGACGTTAGGCAATATATTATAGTTTTGTTATTTAAAATTTCATAGCCAGATTGATTTTCAGCTTTAGACAAAATTGTATAGAAATTAGATAAAGAAAAATGTAGAATGTATGTTCACGCGATCAGCAGGGGACGATTTTTAAGCAATTTTTAGTACATATTAAAAAAAATTTCGTCTCCGGCGGCTGGGGGGACCACCCCACAGCCACCCCCAGACACCCCACACCCCCCGGTTTGTGCGCTTGATTGTGCAACTTTATTTAAAACAATTATAACTCGGCCAAATAAAATTTATATCACTTGAAATTCAAAACATAAAATATACAACTGACAAGGGAGAATCGATTAATAATCACGATTTTGTGATTTGACAAATTATGAGGCCGATCACGACGTATATGCAAATTTTATTTCAAATAATTATAGCACGACCGAATAAAATCTATATAACTACAAATTTAGAACATAGATACTACGGCATTCTTTAAGTATAACCCATTTAAGTGGTCACCGGAAAGAAAATACATGATGGACTACTTTAAACATGGACGAACTACTTCTTTAAAACCGTTATTTTTCAAAAACAACCCATTAAATTAAAATTATTTTTTTAATAAATCTTAGACAAAGTGATAAATTTAAAAAAATTATCATGATAAAACTCATAAACAACCTGAATCCTGGACCATAGGCTTTAGTTTTTCTAAGCAATCAAGCAAAACCTGAAAATCAAACAAAACATTAAATTTAGCTTGATTTTAAGGTTTTGCTTAGGTTGCTTAGGGAAATTAAGGTCTAAAGTCCACGATAAATGTTATTTGTGAGTTTTATCACGATAATTTACTTGAAAAATAACAGTTTTAAACAATCCATCTTTCCGGTGACCACTTAAATGAGTTATACTTGAAGAATGCCGATACAACTGACAACAGAGAATCGATTGATAATCACGATTTTGTGATCTGACAAATTGTGCGGTCGATCATTATGTATATGCTAATTTTATTTAGAACAATTATAACTCAACCGAATAAAATCTATATGACTTGAAATTAAGAACATAAATACAACTGACAACAGACAAAATACAACTGAAAACAGACAGACTACACAAAATCGTGATTATCGTGAATCGATAATCACGGTTTTGTGATCTGACAAAATGTGCGGTCGTGGTCGATCATGATGTATATGCAAATTTTATTTAAAACAATTATTACTTGGTCGAATGAAATTTATATGATATGAAATTGGGAACATAGATACAACTGACAACTGAGAATTGATTGATAATCACGATTTTGTGATTTACAAATTTTGCGGTTGATTATGACGTATATGCAAATTTTATTTAAAACAACTATAACTTGGCCAAATAAAATCTATATGACTTGAAATTCGCAACATAAATACAACTGACAACGGAGGATCGATTGATAATCACGATTTTGTGATTTGACGAATTGTGCGGTCGATCATGACATATATGCAAATTTTGTTTAAAACAATTATTACTTGGCCAAATAAAATTTATGATTTGAAATTGGGAACATGGATACAGCTGACAACGGAGAATCGATTGATAATCACGATTTTGAGATCTGACAAATTGTGCGGTCGATCATGACGTATATGTAAATTTTATTTAAAACATTTATAACTCGGCCAAACAAAATTTATATGACTTGAAATTCAGAACATAGATAGATAGAACTTGTAATGAAGAATCGATTGTTAGCGATGTTTTTTTGATTTGACATTTATGTGATAAATGGGATTTAAAGTTAGCAAGCTTATACCCTGAAGCACAGTCAAAAACATGGGTGTTAAGTTTGCTGGTCTGGTCTTTTAACCAACATAGATACAACTGACAACAGAGAATGGATTGATAATCACGATTTCGTAATCTGACAATATGTGCAGTCGATCATGATGTATATGTAAATTTCAAAGATAATCTTAACGGCCACCAGTTTGTCAGATGATGATGACACATGATCGACCGCACAATTTGTCAGATTACAAAATCGTGATTATCAATCGATTCTCCGTTGTCAGTTGTATATGTGTACTAAACTTCAACTTATATAGAGTTGATTCGGCCAAGTTATTCAAAATCAAAGAAAGCGTTAGGAAGTTACTCACTCACTTACTCACGCATTTGAAGATAATATCCGGCGGCCCACGGCTGCCAGAATTACAATACATACATAAAAATACTAAATACAAAATTACAATACAATTATAAAAATTACGATTCTATATTTAAACAACAATAAAATTAATATCACAAGTTAAAAATAATATCACAATGTTAAAAATTAAAATGATTAAAAATATGTTACACTATAGATAAATTAAACCTGGCTGTTATTTTTGCGTAAATTTAATACTTAAAAATTTTAACTCTTGTTGTACTTTCTTCACAAGGGGTGGGGGTAATTCCAAAATGGGGGGAGGGCCTGGGGGGACAATTTTTTAAAAGAGGGGACAATAAAGGAAGACAAAGGAAAAAATAAGAAAAAAGGAGAAAAAAAAACCCGAAAATTAAGTAAAAATAGGTTAAAAGCGGCTGAAACATTCATTCATTATTCATTGAAACAGGCTAAAAACTGCAAAGATTTTGCGATTTCCTGCTGCATAGCCAACGGTGCGAATTTTGCTTAAATTTTAAAGCTCCTCCAAAGAAAAGTTATATTTTTTGTAAATCTTTCTTAAATTTGATTAAAAAGCTCTATCCAAATGAGATATAATAGATTTTTAGAATGAAATGATGAATAAATTGAATTTTTCTTCAACTTTGTCAACTGAATATGGTATACCAGCCTGCCCTTGTTCTATGCTCTATGTACCAGTTTCAAGTAATACAAATGCAGCAAATACAAACAGTAATAAAGAAAACCAGTGTGGTTACTGCTTCGTTGGTTGCGATAACGAAATAACATATTTATTAAAGGCGTCAAACCTTCATCCAGGGGTAATTCACTTTTTGAAATATTTAGCAAAATCGTTATTTAGTATCACCCTGGTAATAACTGACTATGTAGAACATATGACGATTTTTGCTGTTTTTGACCATCAAATATTTATTGAAGTTAAAAAACAAGTAATAAGAACCACAAAACTGAAGCATATATGCTTACTATTTTACAATAAAAAAACTTTTTAATATGTCCTCATTTTAAAATCAGACTTTTTGCGTATTTAATACTGTTTAATCAGATACTACTACCAGATACTACTACTACTACTACTACTACTACTACTATCCATATATCAGATATATGGATCATAATAAAACTGGGACCTGAGCAATTTGTTCCAGGAAACATTTGAAACATCGCTCTCATGAGGATTCGCTCTGAACATTTCGTTTTGTGAGTTTTTTTATTAAGGCAGTTTTTTATAATAAGAGAAGGAATGATTTGTGATGTTAGTTAAGATATAATTAAAAAATGCTTAATTGTAGAAAAAAACACATGAAAATTTACCTCTATTTGGCTTTGCTCTGTGGGCGATTCGCTTTCTATACAATTTGCTCTCTACATTTACCCCGTTATAATATATCTAGAAAGACGAGGGCCCTTCAAGCCCTTCCTTTTATAGTTTTATATATCGATGTCAAATATAATTAAAATTATTATGTGTTTATGTGTTATTAATTTCTGCAAATTTGAAAGAGATTAGAAAATTTAAAATGTTTTTGAAAAGCTAAGAACACCATGAAAAGAATTAGATAAAACTGTTTTTGAAAAATTGAGAGCAAGGGGAATTTGAAAAAAAATATGTTTACCAGTAAAAACAAGTAATTACAAATTTATCATTTAAAGGACTGTACTTTTCAAAATCATTTAATATCTTGACGCAAAATTTATGATATAGACATTATTAAAAATAAATGTTTAAAAATGATATTCCAACTATGTTTTTTTTAAAATTGTATTCTATTTATTTAATCTAATAGACTGGTCAAAATTAAACTATTTTAATTTATAAATTTTTGACTACCCAAGCTTTCTTTCTATTAAATTAAACCAAGAAAAAGCAGTCTAAAATATTACAGAAAGTTTCCCTACTCCCTGATACGACTTGAGATTTTATGGTCAAATTTTATAACCACACTTCACATTCGAATGTATAAAGACGAAAAAAATAATTATTAAAGAGTTTTAGCGTTTTTTCCAGTATAAGTAAATAAAAAAAAAGTGTTTGACATTTTTCATTTGCACAAAAATTGCTTATTTATAGCGCATCCTGACTGTGCGCCTTTTGAGCGTTTTAGAGAGTAAAAAGACTGGTCGCCTTATTTAAAAGTAAGACACCAATTTGTAATTGGTCATGTGAAATAAAACAGATTTTACTAATATTTTGCAAAAAATAAGAATAGAAAACCACCACAAGCAAATTTTATTTTTATTTTAAAAGGATTAAACTCCGACTGGTTAATAAATGAATTGGACTGTTTTCCAAAAAAAAAGAACTCAGGTAGATGGTTGCTATGGTGTTCGGCATACATGGGCAAGTTCGTCCGGATTGGGGGGGTTAAATCCCAAATTAGGGGGGGTTAAAATCCGAGAAACGCAAAATACCCATATCACTTTTTCTGGAGTGCAATTTTACCAATATAGTTTTTCGATTTTGAAGGAAAAATAGGTAAAAAAAATCTAAATTTAGGTCAAAAAGCCCTTTTTATTGCATTTTTGAGCTTTTTATTGCTTAAAACATTTATTTTGACCTCAAAAATCAAGTTTGGAGGCAGTTAGAAGTCAACTTAAAGACATTTTTTTTCTTCATTTTTTCAAAATTGGGGGGGGGGGCGGGTTAACTTTTTCTCCCCCCCCCACTTCTGAGTGAGGGGTGTTAAACCATACATGGGCAAGTTGGTCCGGAATGGGGGGGTTAGACCCCAAATTAGGGGGGTTAAAATCTGAGAAACGCAAAATACCCATATCGTTTTTTTTCTGGAGTGCATTTTACCCATATTGTTTTTCGATTTTGAAGGAAAAATAGGTAAAAAACGCTAATTTTAGGTCAAAAAGCCCTTTTTATTGCATTTTTGAGCTTTTTACTGATTAAAACATTCATTTTGACCTCAAAACTTAAGTTTGGAGGCAGTTAGAAGTCATTTTAAAGACATTTTTTTCTTAATTTTTCCAAAATTGGGGGGGAGTTAACTTTTTCTCCCCCCCCGCTTCTGAGTGGGGGGTTAAAACCCCCTTCTCAGAATTTGGGGGGGTTAACCCCCCCGCCAACCCCCCCGTGCCCATGTATGTGTTAAACCCCCCTTTTCAGCATTTGAGGGGGGTTAACCCCCCCCCCCCCACTTCCCCCCTCCCTCCATGCCCATGTATGGTGTTCGGTGATTTTTTTTTGTGGTAATTACTTTTTTTAAAACCACCATTACATAAACAAACCTTTAAAGGTTTTTCATTATCAGTTTTCAAGCGTAAATTAATTTAAAAAAATATTTTTCATAAACAATCAAATTAGTACAAAAAACTTAAGACGCATTTATTTAAACGACACGAACATACAGAAGCAAGTAAATAACCGCACTGAAATAGCATTCACAAAAAAAAAAGAAAAAAAGAAAACCAAAATAAGCCATACCAAATCAATCATTTTCAACCCCAAAGGATTCATGACTCCCCGAAATCAAAAATGACTGACCTGATATGCGGGACAAGCGGCCAACAAAGAATTTGTAATCGATGTATGCAAAGCTGTCTTTATGCGCCTTCTTCCTCTGCTTAAATCATATGTCAAAGAAATGGAAGCCGCAAAGGACCACTTTACAATGCTTTTGGCGTCCAGTCTGTCCAAATCTGATTCTTCCGCTGATGAAAAAAGTAAAGTAATGAAGCTAGTTCAGGCATTTAATCAAGAAGATCCCAAATTGGTAGGAAATCAGAGAAGTTTCCCTCAAGGCTTCTGAAAATTCGACTGGCATCTAACAGGTTAAGAAACATGTTGGTAGGTGCAGGCGGTCAGCTAAGGTTCAACAACAAATTTGGCGGTGTCTTCATTCACCCTTCATTAACAATCAATCAAAGAGAAACCTTAAAGAGCTTGGTTTGGCGTAAAAAGAAGATGCAAGAAGAGGATGCCACGCAAAGAGTGTCTATCAGATACTTGTCCATTGGGGATCCTTACCTTTACGATATGAATGCCAAATCCCAAATTAAGCATGCAGTTCAGAATAGGAAACTTTGCGATCGGATCGCTTTTTTAATAATGAATTAAAAATATTACATTTCAACACGAGAAGCGTAAAAAACTCATTAGATGAATTCGATTTGTTAGTTAGTGGTAATGATAAAATATTCGGTAATTTAGATATGTTGTTAATATCTGAAACATTGTTTAATGAAACAATTACTGATAATATGATAAATGGATCTGATAATTATGACGAACAAGAATGGTTTATGTTGTTTGCTGAATTAGGATTTAGTCAAATCATAAAACAACCAACCAGGGGTAATAATGGGCTTGATCTAGTTTTAGTAAGTGACAAACAAATGTTTAATCATCTTTTAATTTTACCCGGATTTTCACTTCTGAACACAATGCGGTTTATTTTAAGCTTAATATTGATTTTTTACAAATTAAAACTTCTGATTCTATTTTTCTTTCACATGGGTACCGGATTTTAAAAGAGGAGACTACGAAATGCTTATTCTCTTTCTGATGAATGTCGATTAGGAATATTTATTTTTATTTTGCTTCTCAATAGAAGAAATGTGGCAGTGTTTAAAGATATTCTTTTTGAAGATTTTTTTAGGCTTCACATTCCATTGAAAAAACAAATTCAAAACTATCCAAAAAAAACCAGTACCCTTCTATTATATAATAGACTTCAAAATAAAAAGAAAAAAATGTGGCGTAAATAGAAAAAAGCTGAATTTAACCTTAAAAGATCCGGTAGTGAACCATGGGGATGCACCCTTAGTTTTCTAAGGCCCCCGCCAGCTGAGACGTTTTTTGCAAACTCTGTTTGCAAATGTTTCGCTGGGTTCATTACTCTGATCCAAGAGTCAGCTCTAAAGGCAATCGCTCAAGGATCCGCCAGGTACCACCTTTTGTGGGTGCGGGGTGAAAGTCCCCAGCCAAAAGCTGAATTTAACCTTAAATAGAAAAAAGAAACTATCTCTATCTCTATCTCTATCTCTATCTCTATCTCTATCTCTCTCTCTCTCTCTCTCTCTCTCTCTCTCTCTCTCTCTCTCTCTCTCTCTCTCTCTCTCTCTCTCTCTCTCTCTCTCTCTCTCTCTCTCTCTCTCTCTCTCTCTCTCTCTCTCTCTCTCTCTCTCTCTCTCTCTCTCTCTCTCTCTCTCTCTCTCTCTCTCTCTCTCTCTCTCTCTCTCTCTCTCTCTCTCTCTCTCTCTCTCTCTCTCTCTCTCTCTCTCTCTCTCTCTCTCTCTCTCTCTCTCTCTCTCTCTCTCTCTCTCTCTCTCTCTCTCTCTCTCTCTCTCTCTCTCTCTCTCTCTCTCTCTCTCTCTCTCTCTCTCTCTCTCTCTCTCTATCTCTATCTATCTCTATCTCTCTCTCTCTCTCTCTCTCTCTCTCTCTCTCTCTCTCTCTCTCTCTCTCTCTCTCTCTCTCTCTCTCTCTCTCTCTCTCTCTCTCTCTCTCTCTCTCTCTCTCTATCTCTATCTCTATCTCTATCTCTATCTCTATCTCTATCTCTATCTCTATCTCTATCTCTATCTCTATCTCTATCTCTATCTCTATCTCTATCTCTATCTCTATCTCTATCTCTATCTCTATCTCTATCTCTATCTCTATCTCTAAAATACAATTTTGATCCTAAACATAAAGTTAAAAATCGACTCGAGAAGAAAGTCAAGGAAAGGGTGTTTTTACGTCCCCAAAAATCAGATTTATTCAGAAGAAAATATGAATGGAGACTTCAACTTCAGCACTGATCGTTGCTCCCCTCGATTTACAGGCTCTGTTTTACGAATATTTAACATCAGGTTTGTTTTTTGTGTTATTTTTGTTTTCTAAATGTGTTTTTTTATTAATTATTCACTTCCAGGTTTAAGGTGGCACGTATACCGAGCGCTGAGAATGGCGTGGTGTACAATTTACTATTGCCGAAACTTAGCGGCACGTCTTTTCGCAAAACATAAAGAACAGCTACTGGTTTTTGCTAAATATATTATTCTTAAGAGGTTTTATTTACACTTCAAATAAAATATTCTTTGCATAAAAAATTTAGTTTTCTAAAAACTCTGAATATATCTTTTTTTGTTTCGTTTGTAATATTTTGTTATTCTTTGTGTCAAATGAGATGAGTTGGCTATATTTAACAAAAGAATAAAATACCTAGATTTGGTACGAAGCACGACCTAGATGTGGTCGGCCTTAGTGTTTTTTCATCACCAAAAGTTAGGGCATACAGTTGTTCATAAATCCCTCCGGGTATCAAACCTGTGGCTCAAACAGGTTTTGAGAATTGTGTAAAAAAGTGCGGTTTTTTGCCATCGATACAAACGATTTTTGCAAAAATCGTAAAATTGACTCTTTTTAGCCCATCGAGGTACCCGATTCAGTTAGGTTAACATCAACAAATTATATATTTTTAAGCTTAGGAAAGTATGGGTAATCTGCATAAAAATTTTCAGACGTAAGGACTTTATGGTAAAAAGTAAAAAATTTGGCTGAAAAAATAGCCTTTAAATTTGGGGGGTTAGCTAACCCCCAAAACATTTTTATTTCAGGAGTTTAAGGTCTCTCCGGACAGTTTTTATTGCAGAGCGTTCAGTAGTAAACCAATTGCAATAAAGAGCAAAAATTACCCATTTTTATTTACACACAATTTACTTTTGAATTATTATACTTATAGAGTATTATAATATTTTAAGATATTCAAATGACGAAAATTTGACTAATTGGCGAAAAGCAGGCAACAAATCCTGATTACAATAATGATATTTTTTGAATTTATGTTAAATAAATTTTTAAAATTGTAAAAAAATAAAAAAAACATTATTAAAATCAAAAAAAAAAAATTGTGGCCAAATATGTTTTATGTGGGAATCGATCTCGGGACCTTTCAAAAAATTTGACGACGCGCTAACCGACTATGCCACTGCTGTCATGGGATGATGAGCTCTAAAAGCGATTTATAAATCACCCTTCTGAAAAAAATTGATAAAACGCACGACGCACGACAGAACTATTTATGCGTTAAAAAATACAAAAGATGTTATGGCCTTCCATAAATTATAAATTTCAATAGAAATATACTATCTGGAGCTTTAAATTTTACCAAATTAAATTAAATCGAAGTCTTAACGAAATTTTGAAAAAATTAACCCCCATTTTTCTTTATTAAAACATAAATACAACAATATTCAGTTTAATTTTTACGTACGTGAAAGAGGGTAACTGTGTCTCTCTATTGGAAGTATTTTTTAAATAAATAGTGTGTAGTAAACATTTTTAAGGGTTTTAAAAAAATTTCATTGCAATTTGATTTTTAATATCAATTATTTCAATTACTTACAATAATATAATGAATGTTCACTTTATAATCGTGATATTTCTGCCTTTGTAACACTCATATAAATTTTTTAGTGAAATATTACTGTATTTCACGAGATCTCGTATGCCAAAAATGGCAATTTTCCATACTTAAGAAAACTGTCCGGAGAGACCTTAAGGACATTAACTTTAGATATTTGCAGATTGATTGTAGCGCGTCCAAAAATTAGAAAATCTCAAACGATAATTTTTTTGTCAAAATTTTCCCAGTTTCTCTCTCTAATAAAAAAACAAAGAATACCTTTGCAGCTACGAGTATTTTACCTATAATTGAAATAAACATTTTTTAATAACATTTTTAGCGTAGTACAAAGTGAGGAAAAAGATAAATTCACCATCAATGATGTTCGCACAGTGTTTGATACCACAACGTTTGAGTTTGGACGCAATCATCTATTTGGAAACTTACAAAAAAGGTGAAGATTTTATCGTGGTAAAAAATACAATTTGAAAAATATTTTCAACACATTGATTATTTTTTTATGAAATTATAATATTTGTTTCATACAAACATTATATATTTGGCACAAAAAAATAACAATATAGTTAAATAACATATAATCAGCCCAGTGTATGTTTAACATTAGGATCTTTAAAGTTACAAAGAAAAAACTGAGATTAACAAAAAAGAATGGGGTTTTTACAAAGAAATGAAATGTCCGTAGCTTTTATAAAACAGCGCCCAGATCCGTTTTTAAGTTCTGCTGACGCCACTGGCATCATAAGGCTGAAAATAAAATACAGAAATTAAAAATAGACATTGAAAAAATGTACGATAGATATTAAAATGCAGTCGGTAGTGGGGCGTGACTAAAGTTAGTAGCTGAACACAGCAAAGTAACATAATATGCGGACAATATTTTGCTTTAGATTATATGAAATAAAAATAATGTAAATTATAAAATTACTAAATCTATTGCCGAAATATTAATTTAGCCGTAAATGTTTTGTTTTCACCACTTGGACTTCAAAATCAACATTTGAAAAAAGGATTAATGCTCCAGATGTCTGGTCCCTTGATCCTGTAACGTTAAACACAGAACATCTGTTATCACTGCTAAATTCAAATGATTTTGATATGTGCAGTATTGCACAACCGTTGGCTTATTTATATTTGGTAAGCTTTTATATGTTGATGCTACAGTAATTCCGGCAAGCGTGCCTCGCCGGGTACTGTGATCGCATGGCCAAAAAACCTAAGTAATCTTACTTATGCACATTAAATCAGCTATAACTTTATATTAAATAGACTAATAGACATGAAATTTTGTAAACATATGCAGACCTGTGCACTGCCCCCCGGGGTTTTGTTAGGGGGAGGCAATTCCAAAACGGGGGGGGGGGGCACGGGAGGGGGGGCACCTATTTTGAAACGGGGGGCAATAAAACGGGGGGGGCAAGCAAGAGAGAAAAAAAAGGAGAAAAAAAGAAGGGAAAAAGGAAAAAAGGGACAAAAAAGTCGAAAATAAGGTAAAAAAAGGTCTAAAATGGCTTAAAATGCATTGAAATAGGCTAAAAACAGTGCTAAAATATTTCGCGATGATGGCGTCATAATTGTTCAGAAATGGCGCCATAATTTTAGGGTACTTTTTCATTTTTAGGCAGGGGGACAAACCCTCCAATAAAGCGGGGGGGGGGGGCATTTCCAAACCGTGTACAGGTCTGCATATGTAATTAATGAATTTCTATTGGTTGGTCATAATAATTTTTATGCGGCGCAAAGCGCTGCGGCGTGAAGCTCAGGCGCGTGCAAAAAATAGAAATAACTTTTGACCAAATAGACTTACCAACGTGAAATTTGGTATATATATGTAATCGATGATGGGCTATCGATTGATAATATTTAATTTTGACGCGGCGCAAAGCGCTGCGGCGCAAAGCGCCGCCGCGTGAAAAAAAAGAATAACTCTTGACTTAACAGACTTATCAACTTGAAATTTGGTATATATATGTAATCATTAATGGGCTATCGATTGGTGATATTATTTTTGCTGTGGCGTGATGTGCCGCTACATACCTAATGCGCTTCAGCGTGGAAAAATCAGCTGTAACTTTAGAATAAATATACTAAGTTAAATAACCTTCAGGCTGAAACTAAGGGCGCAACCGCACGCCGTCAGGACGAAATAAAAAATGAGCAAGCGAGAATTAAAATAATAAAAAAGTTGTCAAAGATAATGTAACCAATTATCTTTAAGTTGCGTCAGATGTTTCTTTCCACGTGATATTTTCTCGAAGAACAAGTGGTTACTGTACTACCTAGTTATTTTCACCCTGATAGAATTCGTCTTTAATCAACATGAAATTTGATAGACTATGTAATCAATGATGGTTTTGCTGTGTCGTGCTGTTGAGATTAGATACATAGGTGTTTTTGGTCAGGTTCACTAGGGGGGTCCATTATCGAGTGGAAGGTCAAAAATTTTTAGGGAGGTCCAGTGGGCCCGGATCCCCCTGACTTTTTAAGGGAGGGAGGGGGATCGACCCGGAGTGCGAGATTTTAAATTTGGGGGGTGTAGGGGGGGCATTTTTTAACAAAGTTTTTTTTTTAATTAGTAATTTAAGTGTTTTTAGGTCTAATATTGAATTTTATATACTAAAACAGCTTATTTAGGCCTAAAAAGTGTATTTAAACACTGTTTTTCACTAAAAAACTGTGTTTATGGCAGTAAATAAAAAAATATACTTCTAAATTGGTCGGGAAGGGGGAGGGTGGGTGAGCCCCGCTGGGGGGAATCAGGCCAGACCGCTTTCGAGCTTTGGGTGAGAGGGGGGCCTTTATTTTTTTAGGGGGGGGTTTGGCTCTAGGGAGGTGTACCTCTCTGTCCCCCAAAAAAACACCTATGATTAGATACGTGGTGGCGCTTAACGCCACGACAAATAATATTATTAATCGATAGGGTAGTGCATTTAATTTCGGCACTTTTCCCAATCGGGCATTTTTGATTTTGGACTATATCTTTGGTAATCCTGGACGGAATACGACGTTTGATAGCTCAAATGAGAGCTAATTATATGTAGATAAATGTCGTGAGCTTTTTATTTCTTATGTTATGATATTTTCATGTGAAATTGTGTGATTTATAATTTTAAAAAAATGTTACTCGTTTTTAGAACATGGGCATTTCATGATTACGCAATAAATTGGTTTAAAAATTTAACTGTCCTGGTAAAATTTAGTCTACTTTCCGAATTTTTATTCCCCGTGGTTCTACGTTGCGTCTGTGGTGAGCAATCGTTATAAAATAAAATAGTGTAATTTCGGCACACTATTGCTGTAGGTAAAAACGGGTTGAATTTAGTGGTCAGATGGTAAATTGTAGTTGTAAATAGTTAAAAGACAACGTTAAAATGGGTAGGAGTTATAGCACTGCACTTAAACTCGATTAAGGGGGTCTTTTTAAAAAGTGCCGAAATTAAATGCACTTTTTTCCCAAATTTTCCTCATTTTGATACCATTTAGCATTTTAGCTGTAACTTTTTTCCAGTTACACGTTGAACAACAAGTAAAAACTTAAATTAAAGAAAACTGTCTGGA
>JASAMX010003333.1:0-23118 GCA_030248175.1 Microlaimidae sp. YZB2_3 | reverse complement strand
ATGTATGGGGCTGGGCCTAGATTGTTCATATAACTCGCTGTTTATATGTTTTTTAGACTAATAAATTGTAAAAAATGTGGGTCTTAACCAAAAACATCCAAATCTTGACCCGTCTTCAACTTTGATTTGTATGTAAAATTAATTGCATTGTATTGACTTTTAATTTGCTCAATTTAGTTGGGGGATGTGTTTGAGATTTGTACCATTGATATGGCTGATTGGGTTCATTGCAATTATTGTTCTGTAACACCTCCAGATGGTGACAAAAATTTGAAATTTTATCTTGCTTCATGCGGTGAAATATTTTGCAAAAACTGTATTGAACAAAAAAGTAAGTCAAAAAGCATTTTTTAAACATTTTTTTTTTTAATTTTTGATTGCTCAGCACGAACTACTTATTTTTATAGGTATTTCTCCAAACTTAAAAGTTATATTTGATTAAAAGTCATTTTTCTGTAGTACTAATAACAGATTAATTTTTTAAATAGCTAATTTTTTTTTGTTAAAATTCAATAATTTTTAAATCTATTTTGTTAATTGATAAAATTGAAGTAATTGGTAAATTTCAAAATCTTGTTTTTTGTTATATTCCACTAAAATTTTTATTCCCTAAAACTTTCAACAAACAATTATAAAAATTTTAATTTTTTCTACAAGGAAAAAAAGGCTGTTATACTTTAAAAGTGTTTTTCTACCAAACAAAAGTATTAAACACATTATTATTTGTTTCCTTTTTTCAGACAGAAAAAAATTTTTGGTGGTAAAAATTCACATATCTTTTGTGTTTTTCTTGTATTTTTTGTTTTTATTTAACTTAAAGGGCCATAATTGTTGCAGTTTAATTTTACTTATTTTTTAGCCAATGAAAGTAATTTATTTTAGCAACCTATTATTAAATTTAAAAAATGTGTGTTTGGTAAAAAAAAGAAGTTTTTTTTTGAGAAAAAGTATTTTTGACTTGAATTTTTTTGGTAATGATATTAATACTGCAGAAGCAGCACGAATTGACGGATGCCCCTCATTTTTAATGTTGTTGTTGTTGCATTACCTGAAACTTATCCAGACCTGTGCACGGTCTGAAAATGCCCCCCCCCCGTTTTATTGGAGGATTTGCCCCCCCCCCCCCCGTTATACCCCCCCCCCCCCGCCAAAAAATGAAAAAGTACCCTAAAATTATGACGCCATTTTTGACCTATGATGACGCCATCATCGCGAATTTTTTGCAGTTTTTAGCCTATTTCAATGTATTTTAAGCCATTTTAGACCTATTTTTACCTTATTTCCGCTTTTTTTGTTCCTTTTTTCCCTTTTCCCTTATTTTTTTCTCTTTTTTTCTCCTTTTTTTCTCTTTTTTTCTTTCTCCCCTGCTTATCCCCCGTTTTATTGCCCCCTCCCTGTTTAAAAAAAGTTGCCCCCCCGTTTTGGAATTGCCCCCCCCCCTTTTAACCCCGGGGGGGGGGCAGTGCACATGTCTGCTTATCTCCCCTGCTATGCAGATTATACAAAGGGCAGGTGCTGCGTGCTGAGACAAGCCAGGAGGGGCAACAAAATTTCACCCCTATGCAGACCTTTGCACGGTATGGAAATGCCCCCCCCATAGGTGGGCAGGGGGGGGGTTGGGGGGGTTATACCCCCCCCCCCAAAATTTCGGATTTTGCTGACACCCCCCCTTAAATTTGGGCTAGTCGGGGACACCCCCCCCAAATTCGCCTCCCAAAGAAAAATTTTTTTAAGTGTTATATAAGGACTAAAAAATTTTTCCGCGCTTCGCGCGGAGTGTTTATTACCTTATTTTCCCGTTTATTACCTTTTATTACCTTTAAATTCCCCCGCTACGCGGGCAGTTTAAATTTCCCTGCTACGCGGACAGTTTAAATTGGCAATTTATCTTAGTTTTTCAATTTCAAATCGATTATCCCATTCAGTAGTTAAGGCATACATGTTTGATAAAACTACTATAAAACACTATTATCCTTTTTTTAACGTTTTAAACACATGTTATAAATGTATAGTATAGCTATAAAAAACCTTAAAGTTTGTAATTACTATCATTTGGAATTAAAATTTCTACTGTATTTTAGTGCCTCAAATTATAAATTTTCTCCTCCGGCGGGCATAGTTCCCCCCAAACCCCCCTGACTGAATTTTTAAGATCACAGAAAATTATGTAGAAATTAGGTATAAAAACAAAAGTAAAAGGTATGTTCAGGCGATCACCAGGAGACTATTTTTAAGAAGTTTTTAGTGAATTTTTAAAAAATTTTCGCCTCCGGCGGCTGGGGGGAAACGGAAACCGCCAGGCCCCCCCAGCCGACGCTTCGCGTCGGCTGGCGCCGCTACGCGGCGCAGGGGGCAGCGCTTCGCGCCGTTTTGACAACACTTTTCTGCCCTCCCCCAGACTGACGCCCCCGAAATGTAAATCCTGACTGCTCCATTGTACATTTTTATTAAAAGAATTAAAAAAATAAAATTTATAAGTTGCAATAAGATCTTATTTTAATTTTACACAGTTTTAAAGCATTTATAAGCTTGTTTTACGTTATTTTACGCGTTTTAAGCTCATTTTAAGGCAGCGCGGAAATATTGGGTACACCCCCCTCAAAATTTGGGTCTTACTGGACACCCCCCCTAAAATTTGACCCCCCCCCCTCTATGCCCCCCCCGCCAAAATCCAAGAGGCTGCCCACCTATGTCCCCCCGCTTTATTGGAAGATTTTCCCCCGTTTTATTGCCCCCACCCCCTCCGCCAAAAAATGAAAAAATACCCTAAAATTATAACGCCATTTTTGACCTATGATGGCGCCATCATGAATTTTTTGCAGTTTTCAGCCTATTTCAATGTATTTTAAGCCATTTTAGACCTATTTTTACCTTATTTTTGCTTTTTTATGTCCCGTTTTACTCTTTTCCTTCTTTTTTTCTCTTTTTTTCTTCTTTTTTTCTCTTTTTTTTCTTTCTCCCCTGCTTGCCCCCCGTTTTATTGCCCCCCATGGGCGTAGCCAGGGGGGTCTAGGGGTCTAGACCACCCTTTTGGGTTGGAAAAAGGAAAAAAATTGGGGTTAGAAGACCCCCCTTTTTGGCCGCCAAGGATAAAACTTTTGGGGTGTAGAACGGCCATTTTTAAAAATTTTTCTGGCGCTTCGCTCCGCTCAGCGTTCAATTAATAATAATATAAATAGTTATAGACTATATAATTATATAGTCTCCCTTTTCGAATTTGTGTTATTTTGTTTTGTATTTTTGGTATGACCACGCTAGACCCACCTCATTCTCATTCTTAATATTTGTGTTACTTTGTTTTATCATAATACGACTATGCTGGACCCCCCCCCCCTCTTGGATTGTTATATAGTGGGATTAAAAATTTAAAGGCGAGGAGAAGTAATTTCTAAAAATATTTTTTTGCACTTTGCAATGCTTAGCTGTAATTAAATGTACTCATTTTTCAGTTGTTAATGTTTTGGAAATCAACATCTTAAGGTATCAAATTGTTTGTAAAAATTTTTTTCTTTGTTTTATACTTATTTTTATTGAATAATAGGAAAATAATGTATGTGACCAGGGGTGTAGCCAGGATTTTGGAAAGGGGGTTTGTACTCTCCATACAAATTTTTCAAAAGAGGGGGGGTTGTACTCCAAATTTTCAAAATACCGCAAAAGGACATTAAAAAGGGTAAAAAAATTTTGCGTTTCGCGCTAAGTGATTCTTTTTCTCGTTATTTGCATTTTTTTTTTAAGTTAAACTTGAAAACTTTTAGGTTTAAAAAGGCATAACATTAAAAATCGTGCGACAGCACGAAAAAATTTTCAAAAATTGTCTTTGAAATTAATTAAAAACCACTTAAATGTTGTAAAAAAGTACTAAGTGTCGAGCGCTGAGCGGAACGAAGCGCAAAAAAAATTTTTTTTAATTTGTTCTTTTAGGACCCCCAAATTTTTACCTCAGCCAGCCCAAATAGGGGGTTAATTTGTTAGGAAATTTGCATTTAATTTGGGCAGCTGCTCACTAAATAAAAATTTCTACCATATGATAATGATTTGTTTGTACATTGATCTAATCACGCAGCACTGTTGCATTTTTTAGTTTGATGAAATGTCAATTTAAAAAATCATACTCACAGCAATCATTGACAAGCGCGAAATCGCCACTTTTTCAAATTTATAATTGTTTCTTACACATACAAATGTAACCTTCTAATTGAAAAAGTGGCAATTTCGCGCTTGTCAAAGATTGCTGTGAGTATGATTTTTTTAAATTGACATTTCATCAAATTAAAAAAAAAATGCAACAGTGCTGCGTGATTAGATCAATGTATAAACAAATCATTATTATATGGTAGAAATTTTTATTTAGTGAGCAGCTGCCCAAACCAA
Organism: Microlaimidae sp. YZB2_3; assembly: GCA_030248175.1. Lineage (NCBI taxonomy): Eukaryota > Metazoa > Nematoda > Chromadorea > Desmodorida > Microlaimidae > Microlaimidae sp. YZB2_3. The sequence continues at coordinate 18,744 of JASAMX010003333.1, read as the reverse complement.
ATGCAAATTTCCTAGTAATCCATATAATGTCCATCTCAGCCTAGTCCACATCTTTTCTGTCTAAACATAAGCCCAGGGAAAAATCGCCCCTTTTTCCTGCTCTATTCTTAGAGCATTTTTTAAGGCTAGTCTACCACTTTTTTTAAATTAAATTAAAAAATAGCCTAATAAACTATAGTTTTAGCTACGCATTCACATATGTTTATAATCATTCCGTTGCCGAGATATACTTTTTTAAATAAAAAATAATAATAAGAAGATGATGAATTTAAATTACAAAATTTACTCACGTTGTTTAATTATAGTTAGTGCGGTGCAGGGCGCTCCAGACAAAGTTTATTAGTACTTAAAATTTTCTCGAGAGAGGAGGGGGTCAGGGGTAAAAATTTGGGGAAAGGGGGAAGCCCCCCTGGATTTTTTTCTGGGGGGGGGCAAATTTCTAGGCTCCGAGGGGCTGGACCCCATTCTACCCCCCTACCCCTTGTTCATCTATGGGGGGAGAGGTGCAGTGCACAGTTTTGCTTGTGCGTGAACAGCACTAAACAAAAGAGCGTTTCTTATCAGTTAATAATAAAGTTTTTTTCAAGAAACAAAAAATTTTTTACGGTATTGTCTATAGTGATGACATTATTAGTCAGTCAATTATACACACTGAGGTCAATGTCCTCCCACTATTAACATACATTCAACTCCATGCAAAGCAAGCAAAATTGGCAGTCATGTACACAAACAAACCACTCAACCGCTTAACACAGCAACCTGCACCCAGCGGGCTCAAAAAGCAAAGGTCAAAGTCCTTCCATTAGCAACACACATTCAACTCCATGCAAAGCAAGCGAAATTGGCACTCATGTACACAAACAAACCACTCAACCGCTTAACACAGCAACCTGCACCCAGCAGGCTCAAAAAGCAAACAATCTTCCACGACAAACATCCCAACAAACACACACACAAAACATTCAAAGCACTAAAACACAGGGACGTACCCAGAGTTTCATTTGGGGGGGGGCGGATTGTAGTACAAAAAAATTTTCTAGTTTGTAAAAAAATTGTAGTACAAAAAAAATTTTGGGGGGGGGCGGAGCCCCCCCCCCCCCCGGAAATTTTGGGGGGGTTGGGGCGGAGCCCCCTCCCCCCTTAATTTTTGAAAACGTTAAAAAAGCAGGGATAAACGTAGATAAAGCTGTATAATACACTGTTTTTGGCCTAATAACCTATTATCTAATGTTTTTAGCGATAAAAACATGTTTTCTTAGTTAAAAATTACATTAGCACAAATTGGCAGAGCCTGGATTTCACAAAAAAAGAATTAAGAGACCTTTCAGACCCCTTGGCTCACCCACATTCTAAACCAAAGCACATGAGCAGCATCTCGATTCCATGTTATTCAAGGTACCTACCTACCTATATGAAAAAAATCTGAGCCAATCAATGCTATAGGCGGCTGGAAAATTTAGAAGGGGGGAGGTTAATAAATCAACCAATATGATTGTTTGTTTTGTTTTCTGTGTAGTACTTATTACCTATAAAAAATATTGTACTAACTTTGAAATAACATTAGCATTAGGCGAGATAAATAGCAAGATATATGTATGTATACTATTGAAAGTGACCGCTGAGCGAAGCAAAGCGGAAAAAAATTTTGGTTTTTGGGGGTCAATTGGGGTACTAAAATTATTTTATAGTTTGGCGCTGAGCGATTAGCGAGGCGCTAAAACGTTTCGAATTTTTAGCCTCTGAAAACCCCCAAATTTCACTATCTGGCGACCATTTCGCCAGATATGGTTGGATGGGGGGGCGGTCGCCCCCCCCAACCACTATCCTTATTTTTTCCCCTGTCCGACCGTTTCGGGGGGGGGGGCGGCCGCCCCCCACCCGGGGTACGTCCCTGCCAAAACATCAAATTCACACAAACATAGTCAGTCACAAACCGCATTATCAAGATTTCAATAAACTCAATACTTCAAACAAACGCATTGGCAATAAAACGAGGAAGAAAATTTTCAGCGGAGTCAGGAGAACCCTTGTTCAACTCAGGGTACGGAAATCTCCTTTCCTTTATTCTTACCTACACAAAACTAATCCCACGAAATACACATCACCAAACTGTCCGCTATGCAAAACATTAACACACTGCACGCACATTAACACGACTTTGGGACCAGAGGACTGCTGGGCGAACCCCGCTGCAGTGGTTGATCTCCTTTGAAAGTGGGAAGAGCGGATGAGTAAGGCGAAGAACGTGCCAGACGGTCTAGAATAATCTTGATGAAAAGATTGTTGGCAAACTACAACGTTAGTCATTCCATAAATAAGACTATATTTTTAATTTATAGCCATAAGTCAGTCAGCCATTGCAGTGGCGTAGCCAGGAGAGGCTGAAGCGGGAAGGAGCGGCCACCCCCCTGAAAACTAAAATTTTTATCCGCTTCGCGAGAAGTGTACATTGATAATTTATAGTTTTTTTTAATTTCAATGGATTGTACCCTTCAATATCAATACATAGCTAAGGCATGCCTTTGCCTTAGATATTGAATGGCAATATTATATACATGCTAAAATAAAACTCATATATTTAGGCAGACCTGTGCACGGTCTGAAAATGCCCCCCCCGTTTTATTGGAGGATTTGCCCCCCCCCCCGTTTTATTGCCCCCCCCCCCCCCCGCCAAAAAATGAAAAAGTACCCTAAAAATATGACGCCATTTTTGACCTATGATGACGCCATCATCGCGAATTTTTTGCAGTTTTTAGCCTATTTCAATGTATTTTAAGCCATTTTAGACCTATTTTTACCTTACTTCCGCTTTTTTTGTCCCTTTTTTCCCTTTTCCCTTCTTTTTTGTGTTTTTTTATCCTTTTTTTATGTTTTTTTTCTTTCCCCCCGCCTTGCCCCCCCCCCCCCCCCCCGTTTTTTTGCCCTCCCCCGTTTCAAAAAAGTTGCCCCCCCCCCCATTTTGGAATTGCCCCCCCCCCTTTTAACCCCGGGGGGGGGGGGGCAGTGCACAGGTCTGTATTTAGGAGATATATAGGTTTTATTATGGCTGTTTTAAACCCCTTAACAACAGTTTTTATACTTGTAGGGTTGTCCGCCTCTCTCCACCCACCCCTTTCCTGGCGAAACGTAGCATTTTGTATTGGTTTTCTTTTTTACTTTTTAATTATTGTGTTATAAAAATTTAATACAAATCTTAGTGCATTCTAAAACCATAAATTAATCAATATAAAAAATTTTTCCGTTATGCGGGAAGTTCTGTTTATATACAATAAAACTAATATTTCCTGTAATATTTTTTGTTATTACAACTTCAACCATACTCATGCGCAAAATTTAAAGACACAAGCAATGGATAGTTTTGTTATATAAAATTTCTTCGCCAGATTAATTTTAAAGATCAGACAAAATTGTATAGAAATTAGTTAAAAAAAACAAAAGTAACATGTATGTTCATCATACATATTACTCGATCACCAGGGGACCATTTTTACGCATAAATATTTTAAAAGCGCCGCCGCCTGAAATTTTTTCAGTCAATTTCCCCTCCCCCTCACATCGCCGCCCCCGCCCCCCCAAATGAAATCCTAGCTACGCCACTGAGCTATTGATAGCCGTGAGTGGTACGCATAAAATTTTTTTTGGTTCACGTTTTAAAATTTATTTATGTTTTGCCGCTAGTAAGCAAAAATTTTGTAAAAATTATAAAATAATTTTAAAATTAAAATAAAAATTCGGATCAAAATTTTTATCATTGTTATGTAGCTGGAATTACTGCTGATGGTTTATGTGCAATCTGCAACCGAAAAGCGTCAGCCATGGAAATCAACAGAGATGTACGGTTTTTTGTTTGCTTTTATTATTTAATATTGCCTCAATAAAGTTCAAAAGTCCATCGACTAAAAATACAATCGAAGCGGCAAAAATAATATCGAGAGACAAAAAACATGTCATGTAGAGGTAAGCTTTTCGCAACTCCGCAGCAGTCCCCGGAGCTCCACGATATTTTTGCACAAATTTCTTGAACTTAAATATTTATGAGTAATGCCAAAGATTATTTGTCACAAATTCTTTCCAAACTATTTTTTGAAAATCTTTTTGAAAACGATAAAATAATAGCCCTTGAAATCCAAGTAAAATAGTTTAAAACAAAAAAATATTTATTTAATAATAATTTAAAACAAAAAAATATTTATTTAGTAATTTATTTTCAAAAAATCACACCCAAAATTTTAAATTTCTGTAGATGATAATAAAATATGCAGTAATACTGTGTACCATAGGTGTTTTTGGGGGGAGGACAGAGGGGTGCACCCCCCTAGAGCCAAAATTTTGGACCCCCCCAGAAAAAATTCAGGGCCCCCTTCCGCCCCAAAGCTCGAGAGCGGTCCGGCCTGACCCCTCCTAGCGAGGCTGACTCTCCTCCCCCCCCCTCCTGACCAATTTGGAAGTTTTTTTTATTTACTATCAAAAACAAGGTTTTTTAGTTAAAAACAGTGTTTAAATACACTTTTTAGGCCTAAATAAGCTGTTTTAATACATAAAATTCAATATTAGACCTAAAAACACTTAAATTATTGAGTTAAAAAAATTTTGCTAAAAATTGGACCCCCTTGAGTCTTGACCCCCCCTAAATTTGAAATCTCGCACCCGGGGTCGACCCCCCCTAAAAAGCCAGGGGGGTACGGACTCCCCTGGACCCCCCCTAAAAATTTTTTGCCTTCCACCCGGGGGTGGGGGGGGGGGGGCAATAAAACAAATAAAACTAAACTCTATTTTTTAAGGAAAACAAAAATAAATGATAAATCTTGAAATTTTCACGTTCTAAACTTTAATTAATCGGTGGTTTAATAATTAATTGGGTTTTTAGTGCTAAATTTAATTCTGGCTATATTTAAAAAACCTATAAACATGTTATATAATAATTATATGCAAATGAATTTAATGCTGTGTGTGTATTTGCCAGTTTGTTTGTGTCTTCTAATGTCATCTCCCACAACGAAAACGATGAAATAAGTGAGATATCATTTTATACCTCCAGTTTATTGCTTATTTTTATACTTTGTTGCTGGAAATTGTTGCAATATATTTAGTATTTTTTAATTACATAATTTTTCATGGGTGGCGCGGGAGTGCCACGGCGCGATTTAGCCCCGCGGCGCCGCGCCGACCATTATTAGAGAACGTGGGTAAATTTTGACATTCAGTTCATCTCCTTCTTCTTTTTTGTTATTATTATTATTCTAACGCTCAATCCTAAAATCGATATTCCTTCTTGGTTACTGATTGTTAAAAATAAACATGGGCTCATTGGAAAGAAGAATTTTTTTAACTTTTTTAGTAGGCACTTTTTTCATTTAGAGCCTTGTTATCGATTTATTGATTAAACTAATAAATTGAAAAATAGCCAAATAAAAACTCCTAACCGTACAACAGCCTTTTGACAACAATAAGGATAGTACAGAGCAGACAGCTGATAGCACCTTAAAGGAGCACTGTCACAAATCAAATTCCTATAACGCCCAAGTGGAGGGGGTGGGGGTGTTGGGGGGTTTTAACAGCAAGAAAGCTGTGCACAATAACAGCAAAAAGCTGTGCTTGATTCTAATTGGTGGCGGATCAGTTTCCATCTACGTCGACCAAGCGGAAAGCGTCAAAAACAACAAAGTGCGTTTTTTTAATTTTTGCATTAGGATGAAAAAATTAATTTAAAGTTTTATTTCTAAAATAGTAATTGCAATTATCGGTGGCGCGGGAACGCCACGCTGCGGTTTAGCCCCACAACAGCAGCGCGCCAATTATAATTAGAAAACGTTTGGAAAATTTTGTGATTCAAGTTCATCTTCTTATACTTATTATTATTATTATTATCATTTTAACGTTAATATCTTAAAATCAATATTCCTTTATTGTTCACGCGGTGATTTAGCACCACGGCACCGCGCTGGTTAACTAAATGTATAATTAGAGCACGTGGAAAAATTTGTTATTTATGTTTACCTTCTTCTTTTTCGTCTTATTATTTTTGTTCCAAAAAACATAAAAGCAATCACGGGTAGCGCAAGGACGCCACACAGTTCAGCCCACGACACCGCAACAACTGTGATTAGAGAACGTTGGTAAATTTTGTAACTCATGTTCATCTTTTTCTTATTATTATTTTTATTACAAAAAATATAATTCCTATCATTGTCGTTGGAAGCGACAATGATAAGAATTATATTTTTTGTGATTATTGTGGTAGCACTACACAACGATTTAGCTCCACGCCATCGCGCCAACTATTTAGAGAACGTTGAGAAAATGTGTAACTCACGTTTATCCTCTTTTTATTATTATTTTTATTTCAAAAAATATAATTGCTATCATTGGCGATGTGGGAGCGCTACACGCGGACGATTTAGCCGCAGCCAACGCGCCAACTATAAGTAGAGAACGTGAGTAAGTTTTGTAACTCAGGTTCAACTTCTTATTTTTGTTATTATTCTTTTTTTATTTCAAATGAATAATCGCAATCATCACGCAGAAGTTTAGCCCCCCAGCACCACACCTATGTTTTATAATTCATGTTCATCTTCTTTTTTGGATTATTATTACTTTTATTTCAAAAATATAATATTGCAATTATTGGTGGCGCGAGAGTGCCACACGGCGATTTGACCCCACGCCACGGTGCCAACTATAATTAAACAACGTGGGTAAACTTCAAAATTCATGTTCATCTTCTTTTTATTTTTAAAAAAATATAATTGAATTATCAGTGGCGCGGGAGCGCTCCACGGTGATTCAGCCCAATGGCACCGTGCCAACTATAAATATAGAACATGAGTAAATTACGTTATTCATGTTCTTCTTCTCTTCTTATTAATATTTTTTTTTTGAAAGGCTTGTGTTATAAAAAAACCCTGTGCTAAGACTCTAATTTTTTTTGCATTTAATATAAAAATTTTAATATAAAAATTTAATTTATCAACCATAATTAAAATATAAGAATGTCGGGAAAGTTTTTAGCATTATAATGCGAAGGTAAAATACGTGTTTATTAATAGTATTACTGTTAAACTGTTAAAAGAGTATGTCTCGGCAACAGAATGTTTATAAACATATGCAACTAAAACTATTATAAAGTTAGTTGAATAGGGTATTAATTTGATTCAAAATTGGTAAACCAGCCTTGAAAAATGCTCTTAGAATAGAGCAGGAAAAAGAGACGATTTCTCCTTGGGCGTATGCTTAGACAGAAAAGAAGTGGACCAGTCAGAGATGGACATAATGTGGACCATAGGAAATTCGCATTTGGTTTGGGCAGCTCTCACTGAAAAAATTTTTACCATATGATAATGATTAGATTTATTTATATGTTGAACTAATCACACAGCACTGTTGCATTTTTTTAGTTTGATGAAATGTTAATTGAAAAAAACATACTCCACAACAATCTTTGAAAAGCGCGAAATCGCCACTTTTTCAAATTTATAGTTGTGTTTTACACATACAAATATAATCTTCTGGTTAAAAAGTGGCGATTTCGCGCTTGTCAAAGATTGCTGCAAGTTTGTTTTTTTTTAATTAACATTTCATCAAACTAAAGAAAAAAAATGCAACAATGCCACGATAGTCAAAACCTTCTCATTTAAACGGAAATTGTTCAATGTTAATATTCTTCACAGAATTATAACGTTATAAAATCTCTTTTAGCCAAACAGTTGTGGCGGATAGCGTTGAGCAGTTTAGGTTAATTAAATTAACAATATCAATTCATTTCTTAAGTGGTCATTACACTCGCGTTCAATCACGTTTTCATTTTCAATTTAAACATTTTTAAAATATATTAATGTACGCGCTGTAATCAAATTACAGTAGCCCGCGCCTGTCGCCGCGCGTGTCAAAACAATCGCTTAGAGCAGCATATTCGCTCCACGCGGTGCGTGGGCCCAGTGGGTTCCGTTATTATTGTTTGCGCTTTTAACTTCGAGAACTGTTGTCTACCGCCCAAGTCGGAACCCTTCGTTGGCAGCCCCTGATTAGGTATTTATAATTATTACCTTTTTTATACGCGAAAGATACCCCTTTTTGAGATGCCAACAGCTGTAGTTGGTTGCGACCAACTTAGATAGGAAAAATTGTGTTAAGCGGAGTCGTTACAGTGGCTGTCTGTAACTTCTCCTTGAGATTAGGGCGACATTTACAAAGCAACCTTGGTGGAATGGCCACAAATGGTACAGGTATCTTTAAATAAAGAACTTTGCACGTAACCTACCAACTTAATTGGTAGTTTGTTTTAAGTAAGGTAGCAGGTTACATAAACCCTCAGTGGGTTGTCGTCAAAGACAACCACCGTTCGTAAAAATAACTTTTGGTTACAAAAATTAAGTAAATTTCTTAAAAATCAAACATTAAAACATAATTCAAAACCTAGCCTCTAACTAAATTAAAAAATAATGATTTATTTTATTTTATTTGTTTTGTTTCTAAATTCTAAATTGTGTTTTTTTTTTCACGGCTAAAAACATTAGCCTTAGAGTCTTCCAAAGCGCTTTCAAACTTAGTCTTTTTGCCAAACTCAGTTAATCAAAATTGCTCAAATGCTTTGTAACATATTTCCTGCTCAATTGCTTGCCGCATGGGGTCTGTTACGTCTGTGTAATTAGGCATAAAATAAACATTTAGTGTAAACCTTTGTGTAACCTCTTATCGCCGTAATAAATCTGTCTGCCAACGCAGCAACCATTCACAAATTACATAAACCAAGTGTTTATCGTTTTTAACCAAAATAAGCTTAAGAGTCACAACCAAACCAAACGATACAGATCCCACACGACACATTAAAACCACAAAATCTCAACCTTGAGCCAATCCCTCATTTTTCCTCTTAACAAAACGTTGAAAGTGCTCTGGTATTTTTAATGTTTCGTTAAAAACTAAACCCAGCGTAGAAACACTATTTGGTAGCTTATGCTGTTCTTTCCCAGTTCGGTAGCTTGGTTATTTTTCAAGCACACCTTGGTTGAGGTCTTGAAGTAACTTTTTAAAGGACTTGAGCAACGCTCGAGTCCACTTCCACCGTTAATTTTCAACCCCGTTACTTCAAGGTTTCAATCAATAAATTACCTTGTTGGTGAGGCTACTGCAAGTAACGAACCAATCGCGCTTACACTTTTTTTCTGCATGTATTTTTGTAGAAGTCTGACACCTTCAGACTTCTCAAATAAGCTTCTAAAATTGTACTGGTAATTTTAATGTTTCATACCAGACCCTTACCCACTGCTAACTAGCATACCCATACTTCTCTTCCAATATTCGGTGAGATTCGTTTAAAATTTTAGCCCTACTTTTTGAAGAGAGCGAGGCCCATAACGCTCTTATTGTAGAACATTATTCACTACAGTGGATATGGTCCTTGCTCAGCAGTCCTGCAGCATATCAGATATATCGTCTCGTTTGTACGATTATTTAAAAAGGAATTCGCAAAGAATTCCTCCTTTTTCCGATTCACCCTTACCGTAAACCCTTTTTGTGAACCGACTTGACCCCCCGGTCAAGATTGTGTGTCGTGTGTCCCCCACTTCATAAGGTCAAACACTAAAGGTCACATGTGCAAACTTCTTTATAGTGTATATTAGGACTGAGCTAAATCAAGGAAAGTGCAGTATAGGCTTTTATAATAAGTACGATAAGTAAATCGTGTGTACCGGGTCGCAAGACCCTCAATTACCGGCTTGACCCTTGTGCGCCCGCTACACAGTCCTTATGAAAAAGGAGGTCTTTCATCTATTAATTAATTTTTTCCCAAGCACTAATTGGCTAAAACTGATTCTATTAGTTCCTCCCACAACCATTCCTAAAAAGCAAAACATATATGACGTGATCACGAATACTATATGACATTTTGAGGGCCTTAAATTCCTTACATGGCTGTGTGATTAGTTTAACATATAAACAAATCATTATCATATGGTAGAAATTTTTTTCAGTGGGCAGGCTGCCTAAAACCAAATGCAAATTTACTATGGTCCACATTATGTCCATCTCTGACTAGTCCACATCTGTTCTGTCTATGCATACGCTCAGGGAGAAATCACCCCTTTTTCCTGCTCTATTCTAAGAGCATTTTTTTAAGGCTAGTTTTTATGTCGAAGAAAGTATTTTTAAAAAAATTAATCGAAATTCGTGAAATTATTATAAAATTATTACTTAAATAGTAATTAACATTATTTTTAGAGAAAAAATCGCGGAAAAGTAAAAAAACACAATAAATTGTTAATAGTATACATAATAAATAAAAGTAATTGGTATTAAGTTAAAATTCAAGTAAAAGAACAACTAAGACTGGTATTGAAAAAATTTAACATCGGTTATTTGGACTGTTCATCTTTTTGTTATGTCGGAAAAATTGTGGACCAGGTTTTTTTTTTAATGTCGTCCATTTTTAGCCTCTTTAATCAAGTTTTAAACAAATTACATTCAAAAAGTGTTTTTATACAAAATACAAACAATTTATACTTTTTTTCTTTAAAAATGCATATGTTTGGAGTTTTAGACCAATGTAAATTATTGAACTTGATCCAAAAAGTGGCCCGAGACGGAAGTTATTCCAATAAAACACAGTCCCGATGGACCTGACTAAAGCTTTTTTAATACCAGTGTAAAAGTAATTAAAAATTCATCATTTTTAGTTTATGTAAATTTAAGTAGTGTAAATTGTTTTTTACCAAAAAACTAAAGGCAAACCAAACGTAGTTGCAACAGTGTATTCACGTGTTCATTAAACAACTATTTTGTGGTCTTTTTGTGTCACAAAATAAGAATTATTTATAAGCTACCATCTGAAGTTGATTTCTTACTTCAAATCTTTCATTTTCTGAATTCTGATTGGCTGATATGAGTGACGTCAGATTCTCAGGATTTGAGTAGTTACTTAATGGGGGGGCATTTTCAGTCCAACGAGCAACTGTTGCAGCCTTTAGTTAAAGAAACGCCAGATTCTTATTTTCACGTCTTAAAATTTTTATATACATGTGTCCTAAAACATTTCATGTTATATGTGCCATCAAAGATTTTATATTTTAGACGAAATGAAAATCTTAAGCAGTCTTTTTCGGAAATATGGAGTATTTATTGGAAATTATCCTTTCTTTTTTTTCACGGTACCTATCTTGCTTAGTCTCGGAACTATTCCAGGTATTTAAAAAAATGATTTTGACTGAATAAAATATAAGGTATTTGACAGTGGAAATTAAATGGATGCGTGATTTATTGAAATATAAATATAGTTTTAATAATAGACCCATTTATGACCAAACTTTTTCTTTTATTTTGTGCATTTAAGTGATCAAATAATCTTTTTGATTTCTTTAGAAATAAAAAAAGAAAAAAATAATATTAAAAAAACCTAAAGGCTGCCTGGAAACGCCCAATCTAAAAAGTCGGTTTTTACAAAAAAAACCTGTAAACAGATATTAATTTAAAATAATGACCCTTTAATTTTTTTGCTTTTTCTTAAAAAAATAAATCGTGCAAATATGTTTTTGTACAATTTTCATTTTATTTTTTATTATTTCATTTATTACAATTTTAAAAATAATGCAATAAACAAGAATGATTTGCGATTATTTTAAAAAAAAACAAACGAAATTAAAAGTAATTAATATTTTTTTTTAAATTTAACAAAAAGCATTTAATTAACTGGATATTGTAAATTTTAGTAATGTTTTAGCCATTCCAAATAATTATAAATAGACTGCTTGACCTAGCAGGTAACTTACCTTGCAATATCGAGTCAAGCTTTTGAATAAATAAAAAGAAAATTTTGAACAAAAACTGCTTAATTTATATAAGTTTATAAAAATATAATTCACGAATTATATAAGTTATTTTAACAATATTTCATAAAATTACTATTTTTATCATAAAAAAACTTGTAATGTGTCAACTTGACTAATTTTTGTATTTTTTTTTGTAAAAAGGAAGGATTTAGTAAAAGTTCGGCTTTTAAAATAATTTTAAAAAACAAACTAATTTTGTAATGTTTAAAATTGACTAATTTTTGTATAATTTATTTAAAAATTCAGCGTTCTAATTTGTTGTTTAAAAAAATATCAAAACCGCATAATTTTAATTGGTCTTGTCGTGTTCCCATGAATTTTTACGAGGTCAGCCAGATATAATATAATTCAATATTATAATTTAGGGTGTATTTCATTTTGTTTTAGATAAAAAATAACTAACGAACTGCGCCACACTGATTTGTGATCACAGTTTCTAAGCGAAATATATAAACACATAGTCCTTATTAAATATAAAATCTCTGGCACAACAAATTTTTATTTGTTTCAAAACACGAGATATATTATGGTTTTTCAAATATCCTAAATCTGGATATCTGGATTTTAAATTTTACCCAATCAGTTTCAAGTCCAGGTTTTCCACATTTTTTTAAAAATTAACAAATTAACCCACAATTTTTACCGAAATCCCTATAAAATTCCAAAAATAAAAAAGTTTAAAAAATTTTTACGTACACATTGTATGTATGTACGTGAAAAAGGAAGGTAACCTTTTTTTTTGCATTTCCTGAATTTTCGCTACTGAATGCTGGGTAGTAAATATTTTTGTGGGTTTTAAAAAAATTTCGTTGGAATTTGATTTATAATATAAAGTATTTTAATCATTTCATCAATTTTAGCAACTATTACAATCGTGGTTTTTTTGCCTTATTTTTATTTTTGTTAACTCGGTTTCATGGTTAAGTATTATCTTGTATGCTCAAAATTGCAATGCTAAAGACCTTAATGTTAGAACCTATGATTTACACATTTTTAGATCTTTTTATTGCTTTTGTATGTTATGGTTTATTATTAATAATAGAAGCTACAGAGGTCGATAGAAATGATCCACATCTAACTTGCAGGAAAGTTTGGAATAATTAGAAAGCAGATAAATGTGATGGTGAAGTTACATAAACTTTACGTCAGGTGGTATATGTAAAATGCAAAGTGAAAAAAAACCATTGAGAGAAATCTGTGGAGTGTAAGCGTACGTTACGTTTTCATTGTGTACTTATGTATATATAACCGATATAAACCTTTATTTGCAATATTGTATGTTGTTAAAATTTGCAATTTTAAGTAAGTTTGCATTGTTTACAATTATTTTTTAGCTTTACTAAAAGCAAAAATCGAAGACGACCGTATGCTGCTATTTTTACCAGAAAAATCACCCCTATTGAAATATCGAAATTTATCCCATGAATTTTATTTAAAAGAGAAGCTGACTGCAAATTTACTTGCTGATCGAAGGTGTTGAAATTATGAATAGACTATATAGTTTTAAACTGTGAGATTTAAAAAAATATGGATTGATTTTAGCGTGGATTTTAATTTATTTATATTTATTAATTTGCAGACAATTCATAAAGAATACAGACAGTATTTAAGATACAATGATTTGCAAGATACAATACAATAAGATACAATAGAACTGATAATTTTTTAGAAATGATTTAAACTCCATGGTTTCAATAAAAATAATATCGCCTTTTTATGGAACTATAATAAACACCCTTTTTCTAAATTCAATTTTTAAAATTATTTAAAACAATGTTCTATATAATAAATTATTTTAAATGTTTTAAAAAATTATTGTTCTAGAACTGTTAGGGTTGTTGGGGTTTTTTTTTTTCTTTCTTTTGTGTGAGAATGTGGGATTTTAAAACTGAACTGAAAATGATTATATTTTGAAATTGAAGCCAATAATAAAATTTAAATGTTGCACAAAAATTTATTTATAAAACTCTAATAAAGAACTTAACGATAATGCCATCAATTCCACTGACCGAAAAGAATTTGCATATGTTCATAAATTTAAAAATAAACTATTTTAAAAAAGCAAAAAATGACAAAACTATGGATGGACCTACCTAGCATTACAAAAATTTTGGTCTGCGATCCCGCCGCGAAATCAGAATTCGTTATGAAACCAATGATGTTTACCAATTTTTTTTGAAAACCTGAGATTAAACAACTATATTAAACAATTTCGAGTATTGTTGTTAACTTTTGACCATTATTAAGCGTAACTAAGATTTCTCATATGTAAATTTTTTTAGTTAATTGAAAAAAAAACATTTTGTGATGCTTAATTAAATACAAAAAGACCACTGAAAATGTTCAAGTAGATGTTGTATTTGTATATATATATATATATATATATATATATATATATATATATATATATATATATATATATATATATATATATATATATATATTTATTTATATATATATATATATATATATATATATATATATATATATATATATATATATATATATATATATATTTCTTTATTTGTATTTCCAGTTTCAATAAAATACAAAAAAATGCATTGAATTTGAGAGGAACTTTGTTTCGTGGTGGAACCGCCGACCCAATTTTCGTGATGCTAGCTAGGTCCATAAAAAATCAACCATACTGAGAAAAATAGTTTTGGAGGTCTACATATTTTTTCCGTCTTCTTTCTGTTTACGAAAGTCGTATGCAATTTTTTTTGAAAGCTTTAATTTTTGCTTAAAGGTGCGGTGCGGAGTCAAACCTTTTGTCTTTGATTTTGATAATTTTTTGGGGAAATATTACCCTTGCCCCGAAGAGCCCATAAAAATTTTTTCAACAAAATATATGCAGTGGTTCAGGAGTTATGATCCTCTAAATAGAGCATTTTTCGACAATTCTGTACGTGACAAATTGCTCAATGCGTATTACGATTTACGTTACAAATTATGCACTCGAAGAAAGCGGGTACTTTCTACTCTAATTTGATTCCTTGATCGTTAAGATTGGTGCAGTATTTGTTGAAATATTGCGTTTCCCATACAAAAAACCCGCGATTTTTTCGTTAAAAACACCAAACGACGGCACTGATTTTGTGAAGTTTGCCCAACCTTTCTTTCCTTTACATCGTGTTTTTAACAAAAAAATCGAGTGTTTTTTGTACAAGAAAACAATCTCGACAAACACTGCCCCAATATTAACGACCAAGGTATAAAATTAAAGTAGAAAATAGCCGCTTTCTTTGAGTGTATAAATTGTAACAAAAATCGTTATACCCATTGAGCAATCTTTCACGTGCAGAATTATTGAAAAAAAACGCCATTTTTGGGGGGTCATTTCTCCTGAACTACTGGAGATATTTGGTTGAAAAAATTTTTGTGGGCTATTAAGGGCAGGGGTAAGATTTTCACAAAAAATTATCAAATTCGAAGACAAAAAGTTTGACTCTACACCACACCTTTATGTGCAGTCCCGGTCGCGTTGAGGGTCAATTTTAAACGCCCGTTTCTCGGCCCATTTTCCAAACTTTCAGGACGACTAGGCGCGTTGCGAAAGTTTTCTATGATTTTTGAAGGTCTTTGGGCTCTTATTACATTGCGACTGGCCTACAGAGAGATCCAAAAAGTGCGCAGGATTTTACACTTCTAACGCCATAAACGCGTTTTTGCCTCGGCGGTCTAAACTATGGAGAACCCGTTTACGCATATTCAGTTCTTGAACCTTTTTGCCATAACACTCACCAGGTGTATTTACTTTTGGACCAGGGAGACAGAAACGGAAATGGCGTTAGAAATGTTAAATCCTGCGCACTTTTTGGATAGCTCTATAGGCCCGTTGCGATTTAATAAGAGCCCAAAGACCTTCTAAAATCATAAAAAAACTTTTGCAACGCGCCTAGTCGTCCGAAAAATTTTGAAAACGGGTTGAGAAAAAAGCGTTCAAAATTGACCCTCAACGCGACCGCCACTGTAATAAATAATTTATAGACTAAAACACATTATTGTAATATTTGAATATTAGATTATACTAACATTAATATGTTTAACATGGTTTTAATAATTTAAATTATTTATTAATATTCATAATTTCACCGGTAAGAAACGCAGCAAAACGGGAAATTTATCCAGAATCTGCTTTAAATTTGTCGTCGAACCTGGCGGTTGAAAGACGCAAGCGAAGTTTAAAGGCGAAAGAAACGAATAAAAACCAATTGAGAACGCATTATTTTACGTTTATTTTGATATTTACCTTGAGAAACGGGTCAAATATACTGGAAAAAGAAGTTATGGATATGGTGGTAAGATTAAGAGACGATTTCCGACGAGACTTTCGTTTCAGATGGAAAGGAAAAATGTTGACTTACCATTCTGTTTGCACACCGCTTTGCCAGAAAGAGGACCCATTTTCAAATTGGATCGATAACGCGGCACAATACAATTATCGGTAAGTTTAATGACAAAATAAATTTGGTGCACACAAACACACACTGCACACACATACACACTTTCTACGCACTTAACGCACACTTTACTGAAAAAATAGTTATTTTTAAGTTTAAAAATATTTTTTTAGCTTTTATAAACCAGTCCACAATAGGTTCCAGGTTCAGTTAAAATTTTTATTTCACTTATTTCATAGTTTATCTGTTCTGTATGGCACGGCTTACAACAATTTGCTTTGGATTTTAAGAAAATTTTCACATGGAAATTTTGCGGAGAAATGGTTTTATACAAAACTCTCAACACTCCACAACTACCTTACACTTATGTGACTCATATTGTCCCTTCCCTAAAAACTCAAACTGCAAGCGGTAATAAAAGGCGATTGTCTTTTCCCTTTCCTTGTCCGGCCTATGGTGTAATGGAAAGCACGCCAGAGTCGACTTTGGAGATTACTGGTTCAATTCCTGTATCGCCCAAATTTTTCAATAAATTTGGCTGTCTAAAGTTTTTCAGCTCCTAATTATTTGCATATTTCAACTCCTAATTATTTGCATAATTATATTTCGCTTCTGCTTTAGGTCTTCACACTTAAAAGGTACTCGTTATCCTACGACTTTTCCTTAAACCGACTGTTAAAAGCGAGTCAACTGCATTGTACATTGTCTCAACCTATTTTTTTATTTTTTGGCGTAAAATTTACAAAATATTCCATCTTACAGATCCAATCCGAACGTGCAGTTCACTTATCCCATGGGCTACGTCCTGGGTCTGGCCATGCCTATGTACCAAGTGGTATTGTATCCACAACTGAATCCAAGTACGGAGATCGTGGCTGCCAAATCTGTGGTCATGCGGTTGCAGCTGCGGCTGGTGAGCACGGAAGCGGAGTTCCCGGCTATCCGCGACGCTTTTCGCCGCAGTTTTCACGACTACTGGATGGAAATCAATCACAAAGGCGGACCGCTGGAGGTGAGGCAAATTTTTAAATACAGTATTCAATTAAAAAAATATCATAATAAACCTCTGGAAGTACGAAAACCATGGATGGTATATCTTAGTTTTTTCAAACAGCCAAAGCAAAACACAAAAATCAAGCAAATGTTATGCTGCAGACTACTGAATAGAAGTCAATCGCATTTGCTGGAGGTCGCTGGAGGTGAGGCAGTATTTTTTAGAGAACACACTAATGAAATATAAAGATATTATATTAATAAACGTCAAGAAAAACCAAAATCATGAAGTGTTTTTCAAGCAACTCAAACAAAACTCTAATGATGATAATTTTTGTATTACATAGTTTGTTCTCAACAAATGTAGGTCAGATAGTCTTCACCAATTGATCTGTGTAAAAGTTAGTCTTTGCTTCAGTTAGATATTGCAAGTTAAAAAAAGATACAATATGTAGATTTTTGTTCAAAAATGCTACTATTTTACTCAAAAACTAACCTTACCATACATTTATATTATTGATTTAGTTAAAGGTTCTGTTTTCAGAAGGTAGGAAGAAAAAATAATTAAAAAATTTATATAGAAAAAACAAAAAAAACCTGCCTAAAAAGGTGTCAATTTCTTCCTGGGAAAAACAAATAATGATTTACACATTCTAGATGTACACATGGGACCAGCTATCCAGTTTCAAAGAAATTCATACGTTGGTATATAAAATGCTGCCTTTCTACTCAATGGCGATGATTCTACTAATATTATTCTTAGTTTTCGTCAATATAAGCCGGAATCAACATTATAACAAGCCGCTTGAGGGATTTTGCGCAGTGGTGGGAGTGGGATTGTCTCTCTGCACCTCTCTGGGGCTTCTATTTCTTGCCGGGAAAAGCATTAACCCTATTGTCGCAATAGTGCCGTACTTGATTTTAGCTATTGGTGAGAAATCTTTTTTTTTTTGGTTTTTTGATAAAGTATTTTGACATAATATAATTTCAACATAAAGATTGAAAATGCTGTGTGCAAATCTAAATTACAAAACAAAAATTTAACCTAAGATATAACATCATTTATAATTATAATACAATCGGGTAATACCATGCAAGTGTACACATTGTACTAAGTTTAACGTTTCTTTTTAACTTGTGACTTTTTTTGAAGTTTTGCATAATTGCGTACTGGGAGTTTTAGTTTATAAATAAACCCAACTAATTAATTATGTCAGTGGTATTATACAACGCCATTAAAATCTTTAAAAATATAAACTGTATGCGAGGGAACACCACAGGAAAACACACTGCGGCAATGCAATAACATTTATTATTAGATGAATAATTAGGGAATATATTTTTAAAAGCTTTTTTTAAAATTTTTAAATTTCCATTAATCGTTTTATTTGCCTTCTTATTAGTATTCTACCTATTCATATTATAGGTAATTTTTTAAAACCTTAAAACAAAACGCGACGCTTAAAAAACGCGAACGAACACATCAGCCAAATGAGCAATACGTAACTGAACGAAGTACAACACAT